>CAUYQV010053711.1:0-23314 GCA_963574575.1 Galagoides demidoff
TAATCACTGTTCCCTGACCAGTTAGGGCTTCTCTAAACCCTAGCTCCACTTAGAATACACTCCTTTATCCTTCATCTTTACCTAATTCTTACCTTTCTGCAAGGCCTACATTTTATCTTTCTACCAGGTTGCTTTTGCTGGGCCCTATACCAGATGTGTCTCTGATTCTCAGACTCCCACTGACCTAAGTCATCTCCTGCACCCAAGGGGGTGAAATCCTGGAAATTCCACATTCCAGATGTTTTCAGAAGGACTCACTGGAGTCCACCAATAAAGCACACTTATTCAAGAATTGAAAGAGGATGCCGGCAAGCCATCCTTCCTCTGCACCACCTGTGGGTGGATGAATATCTGGGTGGCCGATGTGGGGTTGGCCCAGTGGCATTTCCTTCTCTGTGCTTCTTTTTCTTGCACATAATTCTATCACATCGTTCATCACATTGTATTTCAGTTGTTGTGTAATCTGATCATTTCCCCCACAAGATTGAGAACTTAACAAGAGTAAAAATGTTCCCTCTGGATAGCTAGTATAAAATAATAGAATATGACAAAAGTCAGTGAAGAAACGAAGAAATGGTACAACTTTTCAAATTGTGCGATTGTATACTTGAACTGTGTTGGTAGAAAAACAATTTAGTGCTTCCTCAAAAAATTAAAAATATAATTACCATATGATTCAGCAATTCCATGTCTAGATGTACGCCCCAAAGTATCTAAAGCAGGGTCTCAAAGAGAGCAAGAGTGAGACACCATCTCTAAAAATAGCTGGCTTTGTAACAGGCACCCGTAGTCCCAGCTACTTGGGAAGCTGAGGCAAGAGAATCGCTTGAGCCCAAGAGTTGGAGGTTGTTGTGAGCTAAGATGCCACAGCACTCAACCCAGAGTGACAGAGTGAGATTCTGTCTCACAAAAAATAAAAAAAATAAAAATGGCTAAGATGGTAAATCTTAGATTATGTGTCTCTTACTGCAATAAAATAATAATAAAATTGTTAAAAGAGTTTAAAAAAATCCTTCTGAAAGTCAGCCACGGATACGGCAATCATCAGAAGGAGTTCTTCTCTGGTCCCTGCCCTTCTAGGCTTCTTAAAAGCCAGTAGCAGTAGCTTCACTCCCTCATTCCTTCCAACATCTGCACAATCCTCTAAATACCTCCGTAAACTCCTTTCTGTTACCTGCTAAGATTTAGGACTGGGCACAGTTGTTCACTGCACAAAAAGCCCGTTGCTGAGATGAGGAAGATTGCCAAGGAAGAAAGGATTTTTTTTTTTTTGAGACAGAGTCTTGCTGAGTCACCCTGGGTAGAGTGCCACAGTGTCACAGCTTATAGCAACCTCAAACTCCTGGGCTCAAGCAATCCTCCTGCCTCAGCCTCCCCAGTGGCTGGGACTACAGATGCCTGCCACAATGCCCCACCTAGTTTTTCTATTTTTAGTAGAGAAGCTGGTGAAAGAAATTTTTAACATGAATGATACCAGCTGGGAGACAGGGGAAGCAGCCCAAAATCCATCTCTCTGACCAAGGGATGGTAGGGACTTTTATAAGAGATTAAGGACTGTGGCTACATCCATCAGGGCAGGTTGTGTTGAAATCAATGCAGGCAGGTAGTTTGATTCAGAAGTAACGAGTTAGTGATGGATGGTGGCCCTTGGTGTCAGGAAGTCTGCAATAAAAGCCTTTAGAATCTCAACTTCTTTATCTTCCATTTCTGGGAAACAAGTCGAAAGGCCAGGTAGTTAGTTAAAAGTTACAGGGTTCTGGTCTTCAAGCCTTTCTGGCCTAGTTAGCCAACAAAAAAGAAAACATGTATAGGAGTTCATCCTGTGTTTGTTCAAGGGGCCGGTCACATTTCTACTTAAAATGCCAACAGTCGCTCTCACGCCTCAGAATTTCTGTGCAGATATATTAGAGTTGTTTACTGTGCACTGTTAGGTCTCCTTCCCTGTGTATTTGGGTTATCTCTACAACTCAGCTTCTTAAAGAAAAGACTGAATTCTATGGTTTTTATGTAAATACGCATCTTCCCTTATGAGCAGTTTTTCAACAGATAATTATTGACTTTATTGATTAAATGTAGGTATAAATAAGACTGAGCTGATAGCATATGAGACTTACATCTTACAAGAAGTTGGGCAGAATTTCAAATTGTGAAGGCAATATTTAGAGCAGTGTTTTTCAACCTTTTTTGTCTCATGGCGCACTTGAACCTATCGTTAAACTTCAGCGGTTCACTTCAATTATGTTGACCAACGATAAAGAGTAAAAAAAGAATATACTTATTGTGCTATTATTTCAAAAATAATTTAATTAATGATCTTTAAAATTTTTCAGGGCACACCGGTTGAAAATCACTGATTTAGAGTTTCAATATTTTAGGGTTGTTCAGTGGACCTTCCCCTTCCCCTGGCTCAATAAAGTAACTTACCTATTTTAAATCAAGTTGAAGACTTCCATTATAAATATTTGGAAAGACGTTGAGGTGAACAGCTTTGCATCAGCTAGTCCATCATAATGCTTTCTGCTTTGCTTTTTGTTGGTAAGCATTTTGTCGTCTTCTGCATGTTAAATCTCCTGGACTTATCTGATCTTGCCTAAATGCCTAAAAAGTCTGTTTTCTCCCTTCTTTTTCTATTATGGGATATAAAATAATATGAAGAAATACACGTTAAACATGTGAAGAAGGATAAAGCCTTTAAGGATAAAGGATATCCCTGAGCTATCAACATTTCTTATTTCTGAAAATCTAACTAAGCATTGAATATCATCCTCTGAAAATTCACATCTACTTAGAAACTAAGATACGGCCTTATTTAGAAATAGGGTCTTTGAAGATATAATTAATTAATAAGCTCAAGATGAAGTCATCATAGATTTAGGGTGAGTGCTGAATCTGATGCCTGCTATTAAGAAGAAGGAGGTACAGAGAGATGTAGGAGAGAAGGGCCTGTGAAGACAGAGGCAGAGACTGGATGATGGTATCACAAGCCCTGGGCATCGGACCAAGAGAGCAAGGAGGGATTCTCCCGTAGCACATTCGGAGGAAGGATGGCCCTGCAGATGGCTTGATTTCAGACTCCAAGCCTCCAAAATGGCAAGAGAACAAATTTGTGTTGTCTTAAGCCACTCAGTTTGTGATACTTTGACACGGAAACCTTTGAAAACTAATATATTAGCAAGGCTAGTATTTTTTATGAACTTTAAAACAAACTATACAGGCCTGAAATGAATGTATTAAACTGTGAGAAAGTTGACATCAACTGTCCATGGGGCTAAATGAAAACCAGTCCTCCTGGATACCCTCTACTCTTTTCAGGACTATATTTAAGGATGCAAGTAAAGTGTCTCCCACTGAAAGTATTTCCTGGCTAATAGTATATTTGGTAAGTCACCTAACACAATTACTAAGAAAATGCCGTGAAGGCTGTGTTGACCAGTTTGATGAAAGCATTTCAAATTGTATGTAAACCAGCACATTGTACCCCATCATTGCCTTAATGTACACAGCTATGTTTTAATTTAAAAAAGGAAAAAAAGGCTCAGAGCCTGTGGCTCAATTCAGCTAAGGCGCCAGCCACGTACACCTAAGGTGGCGGGTTTGAATCCCCAGCCCAGCCCGCCAAACAACAATGATGGCTGCAACCAAAAAATGGCCGGGTGTTGTGGCGGGTGCCTGTGATCCCAGCTACTTGAGAGGTGGAGGCAGGAGACTCGCTTGAGCCCAGGAGTTGGAGGTTGCTATGAGCTGTGATGCCATGGCACTCTACCCAGGGTGATAGCTTGAGGCTCCGTCTCAAAAAAAAAAAAAAGGAAAAAAATAGTATATTTGGAAAGTCAATTTGATATTTAACATGTAGAAGTTGGTTTCAAAGACAGAATCATAGTAAAATTAAGCTATTAGAAAATCTTCTAAAGATAGAACTTAAGTAATTATAAAAACATAAAAATTTAGTGAAGACATAATGGTTCTTTCCCTTGGGCAATAGGAAAGCAGAAAAAAAATTACCTATGAGCAGAGGTGCTTCTCCTGAACACATGAGGGTTACGTTCTGTGAGATGCTACAGAGCACACATCCCCGGGCAGAGTTCGTCACGCCCTTGTCGGTGCTTCACACTCAATATCCAGCTCTATTACATCACTTATCACATTATACTGTTATTATTGGTTTATCCAGTTGTCCTCCCAATAGACTGCGAACTCCACAAGGGCAGGAGTGTGTATAACTCATCTTCACACTCCCAGGCCCTGGCACCATGCTTGGCAGTGCTTGGTGCTTGATAAACGCTCAACTCATTAAACGTATTGACCTTGCTATATTCATAACAGAGTGGAAACATTTAAAACACACTGCAAAATTGCAGCTCTGAAAGTGAGCGTTTATTCTCAGAGCAGACGCAGCAGACACATTTTTATTTACAAAACAGATTTTCTACACCACCCTTTCTCGAAAGAAAGCGGCAAGATTAGGCAATTAATAACTCAAACCTGATGAGGGAGATGTTCACAAGTTCCTGCAGTCTGATATTCATCAGAAAGATACAGCAGCCTGGTGGCAGCAGGTCTAAAACATTTTTCCTCTTCATGGGCCATCCTCCCATAAAGCAGCTTTCAAGAACGGCAATAATGTGGCTGAAGGAGAATGAGTTTTGCCTAAAAGATGTACAAACCTGAGGTTAAATATTCCAAATCCCCTTGCCTGATATCATAAGCACATTCCACTCCTCTGCATTTAAGGATAATGAATGTGGAAAATATTCTAAGGTGATACCATAATTTTTGTAGGCAGAATTTGCTATGTCAGGGGAACACAGGCTGTAGCTAGTGTGCCCAACACCAGTCAAATTTCTAGATATATATATATCCCAAAACTGAAGAAACTGGAAAGTCAGGTGGGGATTCCCTAGGAAGAATATCAAGAATTTTGGTTTCAGGAATTTGACTGAAAGACACAGGATTTAAAGGAGGACTTAGTTTCCCTGGTTTTCCAGTGTGTGGTAGGCAGCCTCCAAGATGGCCCCAATAATCCCTACCTCCTAATATTCAAGGTCTTGTGTAATTGTCTCCCCTGGACTGTGGGCTGGACCTATTGGTTTTTTTCTAACAAATGGAGCACAGCAACCATTACCGGATGCCGCTTCTGAAATTAGTTTGCATTCACCTTGAACTGCATTCCCTCATTCCCTTGCTTACTCTGAAGACAGCCAGTGGCCATATTGTAGGCTGCCCTGTAAAGAGGCACATGTGACAAGGAACTCAGGCTCTTTGTCCAACAACCCACTAGGAACTGAATCCAGCCAACAATGGCAGGAGTGAGCTTGGAGGAGTGTCCTCCCTGGGTTCAACCTTGAGATGACTGTAGCCCTGGCTACCCCTTTGCTTTCAGCCTTGTCACCGACCCCAGCCAGTAGCACCAGATAAACCACACCCACATTCCTGACCCATAGAAACTGAGATAATGAATGTTTCTTGTTTTAAATCACTAAGTTTTGGAATGATTTGTTACAGTAATAATAACTAATACATAGTTCAACCCCAGCCTCTCATCTTAACTGCATCCTTACTTTTCAAAGTACATATTATGATTTATGTCTTAGAGACCTTTTAAATAAAAGGAGAGACCTCTGCCTTAAAAGCCAGGTACTGTTTTGGGTGAGTAAATTCAGAGAGCAAATCATTATGATCAAGGCCTAAGATGTCTGTCTTCTAAAAAGGCCAATTAAGCAGAATGTGGCAAAACTGACCTTCCAAGAGTGACCTTACAGCCAGAAACCACAGGAGCCAAATTATCAACCCGTGCAGTCATCTTATGACTAGTGATGGAAGTAAAATCTTGTTATCCTTTATGTACCTGTGTGGTTTTTTGTTTATTTTCAATGCAATAGTTTACATGGGAACTCAAAAGCAGCACGAACTGCCGCTCTATCTATTCTGAATCTCCAGAGATGCCCTCTACATGCTCAAAATTAATACTAAGCACTTATTCTGTGGATGAGCATAATTGCCTGGCTGCTAAAAAACAACATTTTATTTCAGATTCTATTCATTGCCTACTCATTTCCCCAAACGATTTCCCTTTTGCTCAAAGTTTCCTGTACAATAGAGTACTTTATTAGAAAATGTTTACTAATAAACTGAAGGCGAGGGTAACTATAAAAAAAAAGATAAAGTGTTCAATTAGAATAGCTTAATTACAATGTGACTTTCTGTAGCGTTTGTAGCTTGTAATTTTTATCTGATAGCAATGTCAAGGATTCATTCAAAATAAGACATCAAGCATTTGGTTCTTTCCAGATTCCACTAGATGCGCTGGGCAAGGCAAGGCTGGTAGACAGATTCTCGGTCTCTGGACCTTCACAAATCATGCTGATATTTTCTGTTGTATAATGGAAAATATCGTATTAAAATGCTCATTCAGACAAAACATGGTTTTAGGTCTTTCAACCTGAGGGACCACTATGAAGGTTTTTAGTTTATGGTTCTCAAGTAGGGAAAAAGAGCAGGACAGGTCATTTGAAGTCTTTCCTTAATTCTGTGCTGTACCTTCCCGATTTCAATACACTAATATATTTAAAGGTAAGGAAACACAGGAAGCCTTTTTGAATTCTTTTTCAGGCCCCCATTTTTAATATAATGTTCTTTTTTTTTTTTCTTTAGACAGAGACTCACTTTGTTGTTCCGGGTAGAGGGTCATGGCATCATAGCTCACAGCAACCTCAAACTCTTGGACTGAAGTAATCCTCTTGTCTCAGCCTCCTGAGCGTCAGGGACTATGGGTACCCACCACAACACCCAGCTAGTGTTTTTATTCTTTTTTTTTTTTTTTTAAGTAGAGAGAGTCTCACACTTGCTCAGGCTGGTCTTGAACTCTTGAGCTTAGGTGATCCACCTTCCTCGGTCTACCAGAGTGCTAGGATGACAGGCATGAGCCACCGTGCTCAGCCTGGATATAATGTTCTAAAACAGGCATCCTCAAACTATGGCTCACGGGCCACATACAGCCCACTCAGGACATTTATCTGGCCCAGCAGGTGTTTTTGCTGCTGATGCCTGTCCTGCTTAGCAGCCAACTTGTCCCGAGGCCCTCAGTCCAGCCCTCCAGTGGTCTGAGGGACAGTAAACTGGCCCCCTGTTTAAAAAGTTTGAGGACCAGGGCAGCACCTGTGGCTCAAAGGAGTAGGGCACTGACCCCATATGCTGGAGGTGGTGAGTTCAAGCCCAGCCCCAGCCAAAAACTGCAAAAAAAAGAAAAAAAAATGGTAGTGCCTGTGACTCAAAGGGGTAGGGCACCAGCCCCATATGCCAGAGGTGGCAGGTTCAAACCCAGCCCTAGCCAAAAAAAAACAAAAAACAAAAGTTTGAGGACCCGGAAAGGCTCATTTAACTTCCCACTGTTCGAATATCAGTCCTATCTAAGCCATTGACAATATCCAATGATGGTATTGTCCAGATGAAAGATTGATCGGATGCTTGCCATAATCTACAAAGTTGTCATTATCCCATCTCCTGGAAAAGTATTGAACAAATCACTAGCTACCAAATATTATCAATTCTTGAAACAAAGTTCAAGTTGTCACAAGACCTCACATTTGCTTATTGACAATGATTTCAGTCAGGCTTCTCCTGGCATTACATTTTTTTATTATATCTCACACAATTAATAAAATTTGTAGATTTTTCCTTTGAAAAGTCATACCCCAGACCAGGTGCAGTGGCTCAAGTCTGTAATCCCAGCACTTGGGAGCCTGAGTAAATTCCCTGAGCTCACAGGTTTGAGACCAGCCTGAGCAAGAGCGAGTCTCGTCTCTAAAAAATAGCTGGACATTGTGGCAGGCACCTGTAGTCCCAGCTACTTGGAAGGGTGAGGCAAGAGAATCGCTTAAGCACGTGGGTTTGAGGTTGCTGTGAGTTATGACACCATAGCACTCTACCAATGGCAATAAAGTGAGACTTTATCTCAAAAAAAAAAAAAAAAAGAAATGTCATGCCCTACTTAAAAAAGAATAAAAATTACTCTAGCCACATAAACTCTATTAAATTATCTAGTGCCTTTATATACACATATAGATCTATAGCATGCCAAGCAAATTGAAGTGGTAATACTTGGAAAAATTTTCAAAGAGAAATCTAAATTACTTAAATATTAGGGACAAAATTAAACTCTTTAGCCCTAAGTTATTGAGTTTTCTCAGTTTATTGCTTTAAGTTTTGCCACATGGTAACACACTGCACACTTTAACAGATTATTGTGAGGTGGATCCAGGAGTAAAACACGCCAAGGTCAAAACACTGTGTCGGTGGGCATCGGGGAATGCCCTCTGCTCTGCCTTCCTGATGCCAACTCCTCCCCTCGGGGGATCCCCAGTCCTGACTGTCCTGATAGTTCGTCCTTGCTTTGCTCTTTGTTCGCCACATAAGCAGGGATCCCTAATCAATGTGCTTTACTTTTGTTGTGTCTCATTTCTTTTGTGGAACACAATGTATTTAGAATTTATGCTCACTGAGTATAGCGGTAGTTTGCTCATTTTCACTGCTGAATGTGTTCTATTACATGAATAAACAATTTGTCTATTCATGTGACTGTCGATGGATGTTTGGGCAGGATTCCATTTGGGGCCGTTATGAACAGCACTGCGTATTCTTGTCAAGTGTCCCAAAGTGCATGTAAGTGTGCATTTCAGTAATAAGACGTGTTTCTGAGAGAGGAACTTCTGATAGTGCACATCCACCCTCCACTCAATAAAGCTGAAACCTTTTCCACAGTGTTTGTGCCAGTGTGCAGTTCCGCCAGTTTTTGAAAACTTTTATCACTCCATGTTCTTCCGTTGGTATTGTCAGACTTTGAAATTTTCTTCAATCTAATGGGAATCCTGTGGTTTTTCATTGAGGTTTTGATACGCTTTTCCTGATTCCCACTGAGTTTGAACATCATTTCAAATGCATATTGGTCATTTGGATTTTTTCATCTTTTTCTTGTCTTTCTATTGTATTGGCAAACTTTTTTTTACTGAATTTGTGTTAAAATTAAATTAAATCTATAGGTCAATTTAGGGAAAAGTGATATTTTGGCAAATTTAAGACTTAGCATCTATGGCCATTATATATCTCTCCATTTACTCTGTGTTTTAAAATTTATTTTATGGGCAGCACCTGTGGCTCAGTGAGTAGGGCACCAGCCCCATATACCAGGGGTGGCGGGTTCAAACCCAGCCTCAGCCAAATTGCAACAAAGAATAGCTGGGCCTTGTGGCAGGCGCCTGTAGTCCCAGCTACTCGGGAGGCTGAGACAAGAGAATCATCTAAGCCCAAGAGCTGGAGGTTGTTGGGAGCTGTGTAGATGCCACAGCCCTCTACGAGGGTGATAAAGTGAGACTCTGCGTCTAAAAAGAAAAAATATATATTTTAAGAAAGTTTTGTATTATCTCTATAGATCCATTTCTAGGCATTTGATATTTTCATTCCATTATACATAGTATCTAAGTTAAACTCCAGTATCTGTTATTAGTCCTACAAAAAATGACTTTTGTGTGTTGGTGTTTTAGAATCAGAATAAAATTATCTTTAGATTGTTAAAATTTCCTGCACACAGTAAAATATTATGTGAAAATAATACTTTTTTATATTTCAAATTCATACAAACTTTGTTTTGTTATTACTGGCTTGAAGTGTTTTGTTTGTTTTATCCTTATTATATTAAATAAGACCTCCAGGAAAAAAAGAAAAATGTTGCATAGAGGTAGTGAATAATTTTGTCTTGCTCCCCAATTTACAGGAAAATCCCTCAAGCTTCAGCATTAAAAATAATTAAACATTAAACATGATGTGCTATATTCATTAAAAGTTTTTTATCAAATGAAGGAAGTTTCATTTTATTCCTACTTTGCTGCTTTTGCTAATTTAATGAAAATATTGAATTTTGACAAATATCTCTGTTCATTTATTAAAATTGAAATAGAGTATTTCTCCCATTTTTACTCTGTAAATGCAATAATTTCATTAATTTTTTATATCAATCTCATGTTCCTGGAATAAACTTTAATTGGTCACAATATATTATCCCTTTTATATCCTGCTGTATTAGATTTACTAATATTTGGTTTAAGGCATTTTCATCTATGTTTACAAGAGGCAAATTTTAATTTTTTTATTAAAGTAAAATAATTTTACTTTCATTTTCTTATCATGTATTTCTTGAGATTTGTTAGTGAAGTCATGATAGCCTCATTCAATGAACTGGGGAGACATCTTTCAATTCCCTGGAAGTTTGTGGAAGACTGGCGTTATTTATACCCAAAAAGCTTCATAGAACTCAATAATTAAACCATCTTGGCACAATATTTTTTCTATGGAAAGTTTTTACATTATCTTTTCAATTTTATTAGTAGCTATATGGCCATCCATATTTTTTATTTCTTACATCCATAAGAAACTATAATTTTCTGGAAACATATTCATTTTATTCAGATTTTTGTTAGTGTAGTAGTCATATCATCTTCCATTTCAATATTGTACTATGTGCAGTAATATCTTACTTTTGACTTATTGTTAAAACTTACTGTTATTCATACTTCATTTTGCTTATTGTTATTCATACTTCATTTTCTTTTATCAACCTTGAGGGGGGAATAAAATGGACAAAAAACAAAATGGAATTTTCTCAATTTGGGGTGGGGGCGGTAAGCATCTAATAAACACCTGCAGCTCATGGTGTTTAATGGGTTTGGAAGACCTCCACTGTGTGACGTGCACCTCCAGCTTCTGTCATGCTCTCATCTTATGCATGAGACAAAAGTGCCATAACCTTTAACACATGATTACAGCTAAAAGACAATTGACTTCAATTCCTTTCTGTTTCCATTTTTCTCTTTGCAGTTCTTTCTCATATGCAACAGAACATATAACACTTTGAGGAAAGCTTGCAGGGGCTCACTGATGAACCAACCACACACTAACAAGAAAGCCGCTGTCCTTGAACAACTATCTGTTCCAGAAGCTAAGTGGCCCGGGCCCAGAGCCTGTGATATGAATGAAGAAGCCACAGGATGCCAATCTGCAGAGTCAGTGGAAAACTGGCAAATTATATGTTAGGACTGCCTGATATGTGTGTGTAAACGGATGATGAGAAGTCCTGCTGTAAGGCACAGAGTGCATAGCCCAAACATACTTTCTGCAGAGGTTTTATCATTATTTTCCCTGTAAAAATGTGTAGCTATTTATTTTATTATTTTTCACCACTTCAGCTGAGAATAAACCCTATAGGCAGCAATTTGTTCAAAAGAATAGAAGTGTATGTTTAATGAAAAGTAATTGCTGCCTATCTAGCTCTGAAAAAGTTAATGATGATTGTGTAACTTGCAAAAAATGTTTTCAACGTTTACCATCCAATATGATGTTGTGATATTGCTGAGCACATAGAAAGGCAAAAATCTGAATTATCAGCATCAGTTATCAAAAAAGAATTATCAGCATCAATTTCAAAAGTAGCTAAGAAGAGTGAGGCATAAGATCACCAATTCAACACATGCAGCTGCAGAAAGTGCATTTACACAAGACTCTATGAAGCATATCTTTTCATTTAAAGTAAATGAGTGCTCTCCTAATTAATTTCACTCATTTGATTCCAGGCTTTCTTGTGCATACACAGAAAGTGAAGCAATGGCTTTATAAATGTGTTGGCTCCATTAACCACAACAGAACTTTGCAAACTATTAAGTGATGCCAGTTTTTACAACAGTATGTTCAGACACTTGAAAGAGAAAATCAGTCAAATTAATTCCAATGATTTTATTCTTTGTATTCAATTTATAAAATTATAGTAAAACTTTTGGAAGATCGTTATGTTGCATGGAGAATGATCTGGCATTATTGTGAATGCAAGTGTAAATTCTGTATCACACTAGTAACGATTAAAAGTATTTGTTTTATGGTGATAATACAAATACAAATTTTAGTGTAGTATAACAGCATGATTAAAACATGTTCTTACAGGGCAGTACCTATGGCTCAAGGCGTGCGGCGCTGGCCCCATATACCAGGGGTAGCAGGTTTGAACCCAGCCCTGGAGAAAAAAAAAAAAGTTCTTACAAAATTAAGAAATATACAGAGATTGTGTTCTTTGTTCATGTGTGTACATGTGTGTACATGTAAACTTTCTATTTTAAATATATACACACAAACTTGGCAAATATGATTAGGTAACTTGACTATATATATTCATATTTGAATAACAAACTTGAATAACAAATTTAGGCAACAGAATAGAGTATACATTCAACATATTAAACATTAGAGGGATTAATATTGTCAATTAGGCACAGGTGGTATGCACCTCCTCCACAAAGAAAAACCATAATAGTAAGAAGATACATTTCAAACAGATTGCCTAGGAGAGAACACTGGGATTCACAAGAGAAGTGATGGGAAGCACCAAAAATAGTAAGGAGAGGGTGCAAGGGCAGGGACTGGCTGAGAACCAGGAGAAGGTCCTGGGCAGAGGGAAACAGCAAGAAAGAAATTCCCAAGACTCCACCATACCACCATACTATGAAATGGTTTTGTGATCTTGGAGTACACATTGACCCACATGGGCCTTGGGCATGATAGAAGGAGCTGCCTAGAGATTGCACAGAGAGTGCTCCAGAAAGGGCAACTACATGGAGTCCCACAAACATCCAAGCTTAAAGCAGCTCAGCTGGGTGCTTTTCCATGAGCCTGGAGACCAGGGGCTATAGGTGCAGTGGGTGCCACTGTGCTGCTCTGTAGAGGGAGAGGAAAGACTAAGTGTTCTGACACACCCCTGGGACGGTCCCCACCCCCCATGGTGAGCTGCTGTTGAGACTGAAATATGAGCAGACTGCACTTCCCTCAGTTCTTGTTTGCACGGTTTGCCTGGGAGGGGCCCCCACCCTCTCCGGTCATAGCCTCCAACACCAGTTTGAGAGTTTAATGATAGCTGCACCCTGCCCTCTGACTGAGTTTAGGCTGACATGGATGCAGTCATAGCATAGCTGAAGAGGAGCAAGCTAACCCAAGCTCTCCACTGCACCCCTAGAAATACACCCACTGCTCCACTACAAGCTGCTGGGAGACCAAGACTCAAGCAGATGACACTTCCCACAGTTTCTTGTCCATAATGCTCACCTCAGAGGGGCATGGCACTCTCTGATCATAGGCCCACAGCTGGCATTATTTTGATAGTTTAATGCTAAACTAAACCCCACCTTTAGGCCAAATATGAGGTGGAACACTGTATCTGCCACCTGGTCGTGGAGGAATGAGGAAAACTAAGCTCTCTTAAGCAAACTTAGGACAATATCCATTTCCCTGCTACAAGCAGCTGTGAGGCTAGGGACCATCTTGCTACCAGCAACACCAATATGGACCACTTCAGTCCTGGTGGCTTGCTCTTCTACCACTGCTGCCATCACCAATGTCACACCAGTTGTCCAGGGGCCTGAGAATCTGCTCTTCTAGTCCAGTCCACTTTTCCCACTACTACCTTCTAAGCAAGCCATCTGGAAGCACAAGAATTGACTTTGAAGTTTACTTACAAGCATTGGTGTTAGCATAGACTGTTCTGGGTCCTGGAAATAGGCACACTCAGCCCCTGCTGCCACTATCAGGGCCTGAAGACTGGCTCAGCTGATGCCTAAGACCTCAGCAAAATTTTACCACAGCCTTAACCTACAACTATACCCTAAGCCACCAAAGAAATGATACTGGTCCAGTATACTACTGAAGAAATCATACAAAGATTATCCTAGCACAGATACCCAAAATCAAAGCCAAAGTGTTCTACTCATTCAACAACATATGTACATCTTCAGGAAAATATTCTTCCCTATGAATTTAATTTCAAAAAATTGGAACAAGTGACTATTACACCAGATACACAGATATCAACAGAAGGACACAAGAAACATGAAAAAGTAAGGAAATATAAAACCACAAAAGGACCACAAAAATTGTCCAGCAATTGATCCCAATCAAAAAGAATTCTTAAAATGCCAGATAAAGAATTCAAAATATTGATTTTTAAAAATCTCAATGAGATACAAGAGAAATCTCAAAGCCAACATAAAGAAACCAGAAAATCAATTCAGGATATGAATGAGCAATTTACCAAGAAGATAGATATTATATCAACCTAGTTGAGGATGTGGTGAAATACACACACACACACAGAGATTCTGGAGGTGAAAAATCTATGAATGATGATGATGATAACCAAAGCCTTTAAGGTGTCTGAAGTAATATAAAGAAACTCAACTTACAAATTATTGAGGGGGAACAGAGACCAAAATGTTTAGAAAACCTGTTCAAGAAAATAATTGCTGAAAACTTTCTAAGTCTAGCAAGAGAATGAAACATACAGACATTGGAGATCTAGAAAAATAACATTGCAAAAAGGACTTTATCATGGCATATTCTAATAAGAAGGTATAAAGTCAAAATGAATGAAAAAGTTTTTAAATTATGAGGAGAAAAGCATCTAGTCACATATTCACCTATAAAGGAAACCCCATCAGACTAACAGAATACTTCTCAGTAGAAAACTTACTCACCAGAAGAGAATGAAATGACATTTTCAAAGTCCTAAAAGAAAAAAAATATCACTCAAGAATTTTATATTCTTCCAGAATAAACTTCACAAAAGGAGGGTAAATAAAGTTTTTCTCAGATAAGCAAATGCTGAGAAAATTTGTCACCAATAAACAAGCCCTATAGGAAGGGTCCCAAAGTCTTAAACATGGAAACAAAGGTCAATATTCCTATCAGGACAACAGAATAAATATATATAGTAAAACTATATATTTTTAGTATTAAAATATAGGTGTTATGTAACAGTCATACAAATAAACACAGGTATTACATAGCAGTCATAGGAAGGAGAAAGACAAAGGAATAAAATAGCAACACAAGAGAATCACATAAAACCACAAAGATAAAAAGAGAGAAAAGAAATTTTAAAACATATTTATAAAATTAACAGAAAAAAATCAGCAATGACAGGAACTAATCTTCATGCATCAGTACTAACCTTGAACATAAATAGATTAAATACTCCACTTAAAAATATAGATCGGCATAATGAAGTTAAAAAACACACAATCTAGCTATATGCTACTTATAAGAAATTCACTTTACTAATAAAGACCCATAGACTAAAAGTAAAGAAGTGATAAAGATATTCCACACAAATGGAAATCAAGAGTAGCAGAAGCTATACTTACACCAAATAAAATAGACTTTAACTTAAAAAATGGTATTAAAAAAAGACAAAGAAGATCATTATATAATGATAAGGGGACCAATTCAGCAAGAGCATATAACAACTCTAAATATATATGCACCCAACATTGGAACATACAGATTCACAAAAAAATATTAATAGAACTAAAGAAAGTGACAGACATTGATATAGTAACAATGGGAGATTTAACACTCCAGTTACAGCACTAGACAAAAAATCAACAAAGAAACATTGGATTTAAATTGGACTTTAAACCAAAGGGACATAATAGACATTTACAGAATAGTCTAGCCAACAACTACAGGATATACATTTTTTTCCATCAGCACAAGGAACATTCTCCAAGACAGACCACATATGAGGCCACAAACCAAGTCTTAACAAAATTTTAAAAATTGAAATTGTGTCAAACATCTCATCATACCACAGTAGAATAAATCTAGAAACCTATATGAAGAGGAGCTTTAGAAACTGACATATACATAAACATTAAACAACCTACTCCAGAATGATCACTGGATCAATGAATAAATTACATAGGAAATTTTTAAAAATTGTTTAAAGAATGAAGATGAAAACACACCAACACTAAAACCTGTGAGATACAACAAAAGTAGTGCTAAGAGGGAATTTTATAGCATTAAATGCCCATATCACGAAAGTAGGAAGATCACAAAGTAACAACCTAACATTGCACCCTAAGTAACTAGAAAAACAAGAACAATCTAAACTAAAAATTAGAAGAAAAGAAATAAAATAGATCAGAACAGAGCTAAATGAAGTAGAGAATAAGAAATAATACAAAGAATCAATAAAATGAAAGCTCCTTCTTCAAAAAGATAAACAAAAATGGTAAACCACTAGCTAGATTAACCAAGAAAATAAGAAAGAAGAATTAAATTAACAAAATCAGAAGAAAAAACAGTAACATTACATTTGATATCACAAAAACAGGAAACATCATCAGAAACCATCATGAATAACTATACACTCATGAACTAGAAAATCTAGAGAAAATGGATAAATTCCTGGAAACATACAACCTCTTGAGATTGAATCAAGAAGAAATTAAATTCTTAAACATACCAATGAGTAGAGAGATGGAATAATGAATGTTCTTATTGACTTTGTCAAAGATCTATTGGCTGATAGTATGTGACTTTATTTCTGGTTTCTCTATTATGTTCCATTGATCTGTGTGTCTTTTTTTTATCCTAGTACCATGCTGTTTTGGTCACTATAGCCTTGTGATAATCTGAAGTCAAGAAAAGTGATAGCCCCAGCTGGTTCAACTATACTCTTTGGATAGTATCTTCAGGGGTACCACAATTCCCTCTATACGACTTTAACAACAGAAATATTCTAAGGCACTTATTTTTTATGTCTCTTTTTACAACTGCTCTTCAAGAATTTAAGCACACAGTTTATACTTTAGACATCTTCATTTCTGTAGTGTCCAGTATATCTTTCTGACAGTTAACATTCAATAAATTAAATCAGTATTTCAGTAAATGTTAACTGAGTATTTTCCACAGAGCAGTTTCCATGATAAACAAATAGATTATATGGATGAATAAATTATACATGTCATGTGACACTCAACTTCAATTGAAGAGACCAACAGTTAACAAGTTATAGAAATAAATATATCTATGACAAATGTTAGGTCCTTTAAAGAGTCAGGGAATAATTATTCAAGTTCCTTCTGAGGCTCACTCAGGAGACAGTGGTGAGGAAAAGCCTCTAGAAAGAAGGAAAGGAAAGGAGAGAAAATCATTCATTTGAAGATCAGAAGGAAGATTATTCCAGTTAGAGGAAGTGGCATTACAAGAAATGAATAAAAAACTTGGTAAAACTAAAAAGAGATCAACGAGACCTATGGTAAGATGAAGTGTGAAGTAACGTAAGATGAAAATTTAAAAATCGGCAAAAACTAAATGGGGCAAAGCTTTGGAGTCATACTAACAAAATCTTGAAGATTTTTATTTAAAGTGCAATGAGAAGTCTTCAAAATATTTTAAGCAAGGGATGATGAAGGCAAAAAAGGATTTTAAAAGTTACTCTATCTGCTTTAAATATCATAGAAGATATTGACGAGACAAAGAATAAAAACAAAGAGACCAAATGGAGCCTACTTCAGTTAAACAGACAAGATGCACAGTGGCCTGTTATAAGGTGTTGTCAATGGAAATGGGGAGCAGTGGGCATACACAAGTTGTAATTTTCAGCTTAAAAAGAGAAAATAAGTAATTAGAATTTTGAAGTACCTGTGAGATGTCAGGTTGATGTCATGTTTGTGTATGTGTGTCTTAAATTCAAAGAGTAAGTTGGGTTTGAAATAGAAGTTTAGCTTTCTAATTGATAGAAAAAAGTCATAGGTATGGATTCTAACACCTAAGAGATGAGTATTACTGGAACAGAAATTCCAAGACAGTCCTTTAGAAACTCCAAGTTTTAGACAACAGATAGAAGAGGAGGGGAGTGAGAAGCAGACAAAAGAGGAAAAAAGAAAATCATGAGATTGTGGTGTCTTGGTGGCCTAGAGAGAAGGGTTTCCACATGGAAAGAATGTCATTTGAATGGGATGATCCTAGAGGTCAAGTAAGTTCGGACAGAGAAGCAATCCATTAAGCGGGTCACGCAGAGGTCCTTGGTGACCTAAGTATGCAAGAATATTTTTAATGGAATGAAGGATCAGAAGACAAACTAGAGATTTTCTCTTTTGAAAATTATTGCAAGAAGAATTAATATTACTCCCCTAAATTATAGTATTACCTTGTGACTACCTCTATCACAGCACTTCTTATTTTACAATATAGATAATTATCTTTCCCTTTAGGCTGTAACATCATATGGGCTGGATCTATATCTCATACATCCCTTTGTTCCCCACAAATGGCACATGATAGGTTTTCAATTCATGTTTCTTAAGGTAATGAACCGGACAATGGTGAAGCCCCCACAGGGGTTTCAAATGAAAATTGAAAGGGCAATTAAGTTAAGGTGACCAGACATCCCACTTTTGGTGGGACAGTCCCAATTTTTAACAATTTGTCCCACATCCTGCAGCGTTTTTAAAAAGTCCCAATTTTTGGAAAGAATGCACGACAAGCTAGGGAATGGCCCAAGAATGGGAAGGGAATATACGGTTTGGGGCTGCTGAAAAGGTTAATGTAACTCCATTTGGGAATGAAGAGGCTAATGTAAACTCCCTATTCCCCTCCTAGGCAAGGTTGCCCAGGTGGAATCAGTATCAAAAGGAGACTAGCTCCCTCCCTAGCTTCTAGGCAAGGACAATTAGCTCAGAAGGAGTCAAACTGTCTGGAACAAACGAGTAGCACCCCCACCCAACCTCTAGAGGGTCCCTAACCATAAATAGCTCATCCAATAGCAGCCCAGCCTGACAAAACACCCAATGAAATTCCTCTATGCCCTTTAAAAACCTCAGCTCACTTCACTAGCGGGTCGCCCTTCCTCCAGCCATGCTGAAGGGAAGAGTGGCCCAGGCATATGCTTGCAAAATAAATCACTTTTTGTCTTTACATGTGTGTGGTGGTCTCTTAGTGGCAATTCTGGTCCCAACACTGCCATGTGGCTATTTCACCAGGATATGAGTTTTATATTATTTTTTTTAATTTTATAATGTTAAACTTTAATAATAACAAATAATTGTTGAGAACTGCTTATCAAAGTTCGCATTGTTGATTGGTTGTTAGAATTCAACCACCATTGTTTGGACTTAATGAACAATGGCATTTTTTGGCATTGGCAACCACAAAAACATTTTGTAGCTGTGTCTCAGATGATACATATCATACTGCGTGCTAGTGCTAGTTAAACAAGTGATGTCAACAAATCAGCTATGCAGATAATTTAGGTAAGTAATTTATTTATTTATTTCATGAATTTAGCAGACAGTACTCATATTATTTATATTTTATAGTGGCGGCAAAAAGTCTAGCGCCAGCCTTGAAAGTGACACTGTGACTTATGAGGTATCATTATTAAAAATATATATTGATAAGGAAAAGGTTAACTCTTGGGCATCAGGAAAAATCACAATAGAGAACAAATGGTTAGAAATATTTTATCATTTTGAAACAAACCTTGTTCCATACAATAATGCACTGAAAATTGTGGCATATGTGCTGTCTTTACCAGGAACTAATGCTGCAACTGAACATGTTTTTTCTATGGTAAATAGTGTGGACATCAGAAAAATCACAATTAAGTGTTGAGACTTTGAAAGCCATTTTATGTGTGAAATATAATTTAACAAATTCTTGTGAAAAATTCCATGACCTTTTAAACAACGACAGCAATCTACTAAAAAAAATTCACTCAAATGAGAAATATGCCAAAGAATAAAATAATACTATACATAATTTTTTTTGGCCAGGGCTGGGTTTGAACCCACCACCTTTGGCATATGGGGCTGGCGCCCTACTCCTTTGAGTCACGGGTGCTACCCTATACATAATTTTTTTGAATGTACTATATTTGTAAATTGTACTTATGTTGAAATTAAATATATATATATATTACAATACTATTTTTGCATCCTATGAAAAACTCTGTTGCTCCATATAGACCACATTTTTAATTAAGAATCCCCAGTCAATGGTGTCCCACTTTACCAATGTTAAAATCTGATCACCTTAAATTAAACGAGTGTATATGTGTCCTGTTACAGGCTTGCTCCCCTAGGCCAATTTTAAGGACCATTAAGAAAGAGATAAAATTTCATGTGCCACTAGGGGGCTCAACTGTACACAGATGTGGAGATCAGAAGGGAGCATCCAAATGTCTGAGCTCCCTGAAGATGTTTAAAGGGTTAAAGGGTCAAGAAGTACAGATGACGTGGAATCTCCCACAGGAGTTCAGATGTTGGGAGATTCTGCTTATAGGAGTTATCTCTGGGAGGAGGAGCTGAAGTTTTGGAATAAAGAAGCTTCAGTAAAGATGAAACTTCATTTACTTGGAGTTCTTTTCTCTCCACCCAGGAGGAAAAAAATGGTCTGCACTTCTTAACTGAAAAGGGTTAAGATTCTTGGGTTTTCCTCAACCCCATCAATGATGGTGGAATAAAGGTCTTGAAATGCAGTATGTAGCTTAATTCAAATATATAAATGATACTAAAATCAGATTCCCAGGTGGGAATATTGCAGCTGGGGTTCAAGAGATGCCTCCACAATCCCACCTTACATGCATCTGAAACTTTCTTGTCATCCAAACACTTTCTCTTCCATGATCCAACGTGAACCTCACAACCATCTCTGACATTCTGTTTTACAGAAAAGCAAAAGGAAACCCAGAGACGGTGACTTGTTCACCATTGGACACCTAGTAAATGATAGCTGGAACTGGAATCTACATGTTCTGTCTCGTAGTCCAGCAGCAGTATGCAAGGAAGGGAGCCCACAAATCAGAAATTATGTGATACTGAAGAAAGACAGTAGAACATTTCCAGAGGCGTGAGGACTTGGAGTCTGAGGAAAAGATTGTCCACAAATATCAGGAGAGCAAAGCTCATATGCAAGAAATATAACTGCTGGAGAGGCTATGGTGGGAGGATCATTTGTGCTCAGGAGTTTGAGACCAGGCTGAGCAACACAGCATGACTTCATCTAAAAAAAAAGAAAGAAAGAAAGAAAGAAAGAAAAAGAAATGATGATGCTGATAGAACATGCAATTTCACTTTATGGTAACCAAGACAAAATTTCTGATTTTAGCCCCCCTCCCACCAGGTGCCATATATGATTCAATTATAGTTTTCTTCTCATCTTTCAAAGGATTCTGTCACTATTGAGGGGAAGGGGTCTTACAGAATGTCAAGGCTAGGGGCTGGGGCAGTCAGTGGGTACAAAGTTGTTATCATCTAGCCACACTAGATCTGCTGAGATGCCTTCCTTCCTGTGATTTCAGAAAGAACACCCCTACATTCATTCTCTCGCGCGCACACACACTCATACATTATGTGCTACTTCTGGGGACACAGAACATGTTTAGCTGCAAGGACATCAACAAGCCACTGTCTCTCTTGCTCCTATGCTAGGCCACCAATGGAAAACTATACAAAGCTCATTAATACTCCATCCCGCCCAGAAAGCAAGGCACAAGCTTCCTCTGCTGTGATTCCTGAACCCATTGGTGGTTCTCTCGTTATTCCTCCAGTAAGATTCATCCACAAGAGAACGAAGGAGGAATATAGACCTGTCTCAGAGACATGTTACCAATGTCTTGTGCTTTTCTACTGATTCGTCTCCTCTCCCTCATCCCACAGAATCTTCATTCATCTAGATATCAGAAGCACTGCCTCTGATGCACAAAAGGTCTTCTAAATCTGTCACTTGGGGCATAAATTCTGCCCACCGATCTCAAAGTTCAGGTCTTCCCCAAGTCTAGGTTCTTGCGATTCACAAGCCAAGAGGGTCTGTTCTCAGAGTTGTGCCCCAAAGATACCCTCGCAGCTAATGAATAACCTTGAGTCAATGGGAGAAGGTCAAAAGTGAAGGCAAGCTAAGAGGAAACAGAGAGACATATGTCAAACCAGGCAATGTATTTATTGGAATATATTAAGTTTACAAATAGTCTCAGACCACATTCTACAGATTCTAAAGAACAAGTTGTGTTTTTATAAAGACGCTTTTAAAATTGTCACCTTGTTTGCCAATATAAACTTAGTGCACATAATTTATTCATTAAAATAAAATACAATGAAATCTATCCTTGTGTTCTTAGGATGAATGGCTAGATATTAAACTTCTGAAACCTCAAGAAGAAAATTTCTAGAAACCTGTCAAATCCTCTCTGAGAATCTCTGGGACTAGCTTCAGAAAGAGCTTTCACCCTGGCTGGTCCTTCAGCTCTGAGCATGGAGAGGCTTGTGGAAAGGACCCAGGCATTGCAACCAGACTTACCTGGCTTTCAATCCCAGCATATCATGTGCAGATTGTGAACAACCAAGAAAGTTACACAATTTCTCAGGATTTCTTTCCTCAGATATGACCCATAAAATATGGATTAAAAATTCCTTCTCAGTATTATTAGAAAATCAGTAATATGGCATGTATAGTATAACTCAGCAAAGTGCTGGACACAGAGTAAATAATAAATGTGAGTTAGTTATCCTTGCTTTTCTTTTAGCCACAGAAATGACTGTCCCAGCTCTTACTGAATCACTGAATCACATATCCCACCGAAGACTCTCCATCTGCCTCCATGCCTGCAGGACTGAGAGAAAGGAGTGCTTCATGCACATGTTTGATTCCTTAATTGCGTCTTCATCCGGACAGCTTTTCTTTATCCTCCCCTGTCTTCTAAACTGGTGGCACTTTTACAAGGTTCAAACTGGCTCTGACCCTAAAGCAACCTACTTTTGCTTCCAATCGTCCATAACAAGAAACATTTTTATGGAATATAATGGAGAGGCTGGCAGCAGGTTGAGAATCTCACAGAAGACTTAAAATGCTGCAGTGATCCATCAGTCACACTGCAGGGCAGGTCATGCATAATAAACAGCTGCTTTATTAGCTTGATGGAGTGTACAGCAAATACAAAATGATAGAAAACAGTTACAGACCAGAAGCTGAGGAGTCCCAGGAAAATGTGCAGTGTGGGCCAAATCACGGCTGCCATCGATAACAACGCCAGAGATCAATTCTCACTAGCCCATGTCTCTTTATTGGAAAACCCAGGGGGCTTTCAAAACTGAGGAACTGTCCAGTCCTTCAGAGAAGACAACCAGTGCCCACAGTGAGCTCCTCGGTCAGTCAGGTATTAAACCTACTTTCTTCAGCACTGGGATGCTGCTCCATAAATATGTAATATGAATAAAGACAAGTTATTAAAGGCCTCTTTCTCATGCTAAATTAGCGAAGATTTGGAGATTTGTTTCATGGTTTTAATACGGGTATATTCCCTCCTCATCTTTTTTTTTTTTTTTTTTTTTTTTTTTTATCAGAATAAGCTTATGTCTCTGACTTTATTCAAAAAAGAAGCATTTTTTTATTGCTTAAAGAAAAAGGGAAGTGGTTAGCCAGCAAGGCAAAAAGAGCAGATGATATA
>CAUYQV010053712.1:0-10778 GCA_963574575.1 Galagoides demidoff
TCCTGGGCTCAAGTGAGTCTCCTGCCTCCGCCTCCCAAGTAGCTGGGACCACAGGCGCCCACCACAACACCCGGCCATTTTTTTGGTTGCAGCCATCATTGTTGTTTGGCGGGCCTGGGCTGGGGATTCGAATCCTCCACCGTAGGTGTATGTGGCTGGCGCCTTAGCCGATTGAGCCACAGGCGCCGAGCCCTGTTATACATTTCTTGAAGTAAGATGGTTATGTCAGCTTATGGTAAAAATTGGAACTAATATTTCAACACAGCATAAGCTCTGGTCCTAGGGTGCAGCTTTCTAATATTCTGGCAAATTCAAGTGTAGATTTTACATTTTCTATAACAGTGAATAGATCTGAAGTATAATTAGAATTAAATATTCTCTCAGTATGAATTAAATATTGAACCCATATAATTTATTTTTGAGTAGTAGCAACTTTGCATCATATATTCTAACACATACTTTATGAAACAGTTTTATCTGTTAAGTGCAAAGAAGCAACTTTCACAGTCAGTTGACTTGTGGGTGGAATTGGCAGTTGGGTATTTCTTGTGACTTTTGAAGATCTCCTTAAAGACTAGCACCCATAGGGAGAACCAAGATTCTTCCTGAGATAAGATTTTGGTTTTGTTCTAATAAAGAGGCACTGCAGACCTAAATCTAACACTAAATCCTAACACTAAATCCCTGCATCCCAGAGCACAACCAATTCTGCATCAGAGAGAATGCCAGATAGTACCTCAGATGGGAAAGTGTGCAAAAACAGGCACAAATCTTAATATAGGTATAAAGAGAAAAGCACTGGGGGTCCTTGAGCTATTGTTTACAGATTACCCATTCAAGTACAACTGGTTAGCACCAATACCTCGAGGTATCTAAATGGATAGATAGATGGCTTGCTAAATGGGGTTATATAGTAAAGAGTACTTGTTGTCTCTCCGAATCTGTTTTTCACCTTCTATGGAATAAATCAACCCCCAATTCTTAGAATGCTAGAATAAAAGCTAGATTTCTTAGCTACTCTTTGAGCTGGTTATGGTTAGTTATATGGTTACAATTTCGCCAATGACCTGTGGGAGGTGGGAGTGCCCAATTCTTCCCTTCCTCCTTAGTGCTGGCTGAAAAGTACATTTGACAGAACAAACTCTGGCAGTCCCCTCAGAGTGTGGGATGACCTTTGGAATTGGATCTGGACCTATGAGAGGTGGGATTGCTCAACCCTTTTCTTCCTTCCTAGTGCTGGCTGAAAAGTACGTTTGATGGAGCAAACTCTGGCAGTCCCCTCAGAGTGTGGGATGACCTTTGGAATTGGATCTGGACCTGTGGGAGCTGGGATTGCTCAACCCTTCCCTTCCTCCTTAGTGCTGGCTGAAAGGTACCTTTGATGGAATGAACTCTGGCAGTCCCCTCAGAGTGTGGGATGACCTTTAGCATAAGGACCAACTGTGGTAAAGGCCGAAACAAAACAAAATTTAAAAATAAAAACCCCCACTAAACAAAAGAGGAAACTGGGAACAAAGTTCCTTATGCCATGGAATGCCAGCCATAACAACCCTGCATTGCTTCCTCCCAGGCTTTCTTTTTTTAAATTTTAAAATATTAAGGGGGTACAAATGTTTCTGTTATATGCATATCTCATATAATGCTTAAGTGAGGACTTTTGGTGTGCCTGTCACCAGAATAGCACTCACTGTATCCCATATGTAAGTTTTTATAACTGACCCCTCCCTCTTCTTGGTTTTCATTGCTCTTTGTGTCTCTTTGCGCCCATGTGTACCCACTGCTTAGCTCCCACTTATTAGTGAGGACATACAGTTGTTTGATTTTCCATTCCTGAGATACTTTACTTAGTACATTTATTTATAAGTTGCAACCCAAGTTGTTTCAAACAACATTATTTCATCCCTTTTTATGGCTGAGCAGTACTCCCCAGTCTGTGTATACATTTTCTTTATCTTCTTGCGAATGGATGGGCTCTTAGACTGATTCCACATGTTTACAATTGTGAAGTGCAAAATATTCAAGTGTATTGTAGTTTTAATTAGCAGGTCCCTGGTAATTAGTGATGAGCATTTTTTCATATGTTTGTTTGCCATTTGTCTATCTTCTTTTTTTTCCAAGTTTTTACAATAACCTTTATTTTTTAAAAGTTAATATTGTCTATCTTCTTTTGAAAAACTTCTGTTCATGTCTTTTGCCTACTTTTTAACATTTTATTTTATTTTTTTCTTTTGGCTGTTTTGTTTGGGTTCTTTGTAGAGTCTGGTATTAGTCCTTTGTTGGATATACAGTTTGCAAATATTTTCTCCCATTCTATTGGTTGCTTGTTCACTCTGTTGCTTATTTCTTCTGTTGTGCAAAGATCTTTTTTTTTTTTTTGAGACAGAGCCTCAAGCTATCCCCCTGGGTAGAGTGTCATGGCATCACAGCTCATAGCAACCTCCAACTCCTGGGCTCAAGCGAGTCTCCTGTCTCAGCCTCCCAAGTAGCTGGGACTACAGACGCCAACCACAATGCCTGGCCATTTTTTGGTTGCAGCCATCATTGTTGTTTGGCGGGCCCGGGCTGGGGATTCGAGCCTGCCACCTTAGGTGTATGTGGCTGGCGCCTTAGCCGCTTGAGCCACAGGTGCCGCCCAAAGATCTTTTAATTAAGTCCCATTTATTTATTTATTTTTATGGTTGCCGTGTTTGCTTTTGGGGTCTTAGTCATAAATACTTTGCTTGAGCCAATGTCTAGAAGAGATTTTTTCTTTTTTTTCCTTCTAGAATTTTTTTACTTCCAACCTGTCTATAAGAGAAATACAATTACATCCTTCAAAAGATATGGTTAGTTTGAATTTTTTGGCACTTGCAGACAAACTTCAACCAAATGAATCCAGGATATTAGCTGAATATCAATTAAATGTTGATAGCTTTGGTTTATGAGATGTTTACCTGTGGCTCTTTATTTTTCTTATTGTGAAGACCTACATGGTCTACTTAATTTTTGCCAAGGCAAAATCAAAGTTTTGACAGTTAACACCCAAGCTGTTTATATGTAAGTTCACGTTTTTTCCATGTATTTCCTAAAGCATGGGAAAGAAAATTCTAGGAAAGAGCTTTAATTTAAAATAAAAATACCAAGCATGATCTATAAGCTATAATAAAAGTTAGAATAAAAATTTAGCATACAGTTTCACTGACTTTGAATATGATGAAAGGTTAACATCTATAGTTTAGCAGAACAAGTTCAATTCAGGAGAGAATTTAAAAGACAACAATGGAGAATAAAGGATTGTGGAAATGGAGGATAGAATATTGTGTGTGTAATCTTTTGATGGAGTCAAGGTAAGTGGCCTTTGGCTTTGGAAGCTAAGGCCTGAGTCTTTGACCCTGTTGGTGTGCAGTGACCTCCATGCTTCGTCATGACTGGGTGTCACGTGTTGAATAGCTGCCTCTCTGCTGCTGTGGCCTGGATGGGTAATTGTAGGACTACGTATGTCCTGGACATTTGAGTTTTTTACTGTGATAGGTTCCTGCCACATAGGATGACTTTGTCCAGTGTCCAGTGGCTGTTTTTATGTAGATGAGTACCTCAATTTCTGAGGAAACAGACTCAGATGGACACCTCCCTGGGAATGCTCTTGGGAGTTACTGTAGTAAAAGAGAGAGGAAAGCAGGACGGAGCAGAGGGAGAACCCGAGCTGGGATGCCGTTGTAACAGAGGACCCAGCCGGTCTCACAGGGAGCACTGGAGCTAGGAGAGCCTTTCCAGGACTTCGTAAAATGAGGTAATGAGGGCACAGTTTTTACTCCCAGGGGAGTGGGAAGTCTTTCCCCAGAGGGAAAAGTAGTTTCCTTACACCGAAGGCAACTTTTGGAGGGAGGCCCATGTATGAGGAATCAATAGTTAATACTCGCAACAGTCCTTTCTCCCGGAGAAATGAGCACATTTGTCCTGGAAAGGGTATGTTGGTCACTGACCACAGTAGCTACGGGAGCAGGAGTAAGGACATACTTACTAGACCTTAAATGAATGCCTGAACTTCACAGAGTCCCTTTTGGAAGCACAGGCCACGGGGACCAAGCAAATCTCAGGAGACATGTATAGATTCCATAAGCAGGTTCAGTTTGTCTCCTACATTATAATGAGCTGGCTTCGGGGTCATGAAGGAGACCTGTGGAGGAATTAGCCTTGAACTTGTGGCTTGTGCAGAGGCTCGGTTGTGACCTCCCTCTGCTAACCGTCTCTACTAAAAATAGAAAAAAACAAAAACAAACAAACAAACAAACAAACAAACAAAAAAACTAGCCAGTCATGTAGTCCTAGCTAGTGGGGAGGCTGAGGCAAGAGGATTGTTCCAGCCTCAAAGTTTGAGGTTGCCGTGGACTATGGTGCCACAGCATTCTCCTCAGGGCGACAGAGTGAGACTCTGTCTCAAAAAACAAACAAACAAACAAAAAAGAAAAGCTAACAACCCTCAAAACTGCCTTATCATTGGTTATAAATATACAGAAAGTGGAAAAAAATAGTAAAACTAATTATTAACTTAGCATACCGTAATTTAAACCATTACAAGCATCCAGAATTAGGTCTTTTTCCTCTGTAAAAAGGAAAAGAGTGTCTGAAGCAGCACTTCCCTTCTCATTCTATAACTTAAGGTACAGGGTATCTTTTTATGCCTTGGTGAATTTTCTTACTCCTTTGTATGTTTGGATCAGCTTCCAGTATTTTGTACTTTGAGTTTTTATTCTTGGGGAATACCTCTGAGAGTTCCTTTAATGGGGAGTTTTCTGTTGGTGGCACTTCATTTGGGACACCCGCATCCTTTTCACAGTTCCTGTCGTGTCTGGGTTGACGAGTTTGCCTTCACTCAGTCCCTCCAACTTTATACCATGTACATGCATCAAGGGTCTCGAAGAGCAGCAGCATCAGTGGCCCCGTGGTCAGCTATTTCTTCAGTAACTTCCTCTATATTTAATTCAGATCTGACTCTAGCATGGTCACTTTTCTACACTTTCAACGTTAGTGCCTGATTTCCACTTTCTATTATCTATCCATGTGATGTATCCCTGGGATACAAGGGGACGACACAATTACGTACTATGCTGTCCTTGCATAGAGAAGATTAACAGCCACTGACGACTTCGAAACACATGACAAAGCTGCTCACTCATCATCATGTGCGTTTGCGTCTCCACAGTGACTCACGGACCGAGCCTTTCACAAAATTACCAACACTTAACATATTGATGGCAACTGACATTTGTGCCATGTTGCTGGGGATTTGTGCTTTGTAACTAAACCGTGATAATTGAGATTTGTGCATATCAAAATTGTGCAAAGAAAAGTCTATATCAGAAAAAGAAAAAGGTTATATTGACTGTGGATTCCCTAGAAATCAGTTTTGTGTTTGCTTCTGCTGCCTGACATCGAGTTTCCCGCTCTGGATTTTCACTTCTTATTTGCTTCTGGCAGATTTCCTTATCTTGTGAGTTCAACGTGTGCACATCTAATTTTTAAAGTTATAGCTTTTCTAGCTTAGCTGTATGCTCTGTAGTTCTGCCTATTTGTTTCCTTGTCCTCTATTAGTATCTTTCAGTGAAAATATTTTGCCTGTGCTTCATACATTTGCACACAGAAATCTAAGGATCAGGTGATAATACAACACTTTAGGTCCCAAAATTTCGCCAAAGTGGTGCTAAGAATGAATGGATAGGGAGTTTAGGTTAAAGACTGGTGATGAGAGAGATCCAAGGAACTCAGATAAAGGGTGAGTAGAGAACAACATGAGATCATAGAAAAAATGGGGCTAAGGAACCAGTAGAGAGAAAGAAAAGAGGATGTAAACAGAGATGAACAGGAGCTCAGGCCAAGCCAGAGAAGGTTAAAGTTGAAATTGAACTAGAGAATATCAAGTTCTTCCAGTCCAGTGACTTTATAGCATTTTATAATGCTTCTCATAAGTGGTCCACCGGGGAGTCTATCCTCGCTCTTGGGGTGAAGCCTTTGTGTTGTAGACAGGACAGGGAGGAGGACACAGGCCAGAGATAGGAACTGCTGCTGGAGGCCAGAAAGGGGGCAAATGACTCGAATCAGAGCTGGAGGGGAAACGAAAGGACCTGGAGGAGGCCCTGTGGTTTTGCTGAAGAGGAAGTAGATGGGGGGGGGGGCAAGGTTTCTTTCTGTTGGTGGGAAAGTGGATGACAGGCAAGGCCCAGAGAGATGAAGTGACTTTTTAATGCCACACACCACTTTGTGTAAGGCACTTAAGGAAAGGGAGTGTATAGGATGGAACTTGGTGATAAGGAGAACAATTGGAATCTAGAGAGGAGAGAATAACTCTAGTTCAGTATGTGGGGAAATGAGAGATGGAGCAGGAGGCCGAGGTCTCAGGATCAGCAGACATTCTCCATTGTGGCTGGTGGGGGAGACTGTTGGTGCGAGGAAGTCAGAATAGAGACACAGAGGGATAGGTTTGCTGAGAATAGAGATCAAAGACCAGCTTTGCTGAGAGAAGTATCTGTAAATGTCATGCCATTTTTCCAAATGCTATCATGAGCTGTCCTCCTCCCTGGTGGTGGCAAAGTGGATACTAAGAATATCTCTGTCAGCTGCTGCCCAGTGGATGCCTGTAGATAGTGTCGTGGGCCTTCCAGGATGCATCACGAAGGGTCCCAGGATGCTCACTATCTGAGTGTACCTGTTTCCAGGTCCAGTTTATTTTTTGGAGGATGGTGACAGAGCATGGGGCCTAGGTAAGGAAGGCATCATAGCTAAGCTAGTCGTGCTTTTCTCTGTGGTACCTGGTTCACTTGGCCGTCAACCACCCATGGTGGTCCAGGAACATAGCTTCTCTCTCCATCTGATACAGTTCCCATCCTTTGCCAACCAATTCTGGGGACAAAATCAGGGGTCAGGTTGGCTAGATGAGTTGCAGACTCATGGCTGGGAGAATGAATCAGGCACAATAATTTTCCTGCACACTGGGTCCAAGAGAAACTCAGCAATGAAAGGTTGGTGGACCTGGAGATGCTGTTTTGTGTCTAGTTCATTGGGTCAACTTGGGACATTCCAGACCATGCCAATTAATTGTAGTTTGAACATAAGTTCAATCAACTCAAGGTAGGGAATTCTTCACAGTGTTCTACATCAGAGAAATAGTCCCTCCTCATTACTGAACCATTTCCTATTATCCCATCCCCCCATAAAATCTGCATGCATAAACTTCCCAGGGGATCTTCCAGACATTGACTCCCCCAAATTTCCTAAACGCTTGCTACTTTTGGAAGACTTTTTTCTTATGCTTTGTTATTTCCCTCTGTCTCCACCTGTAGCCTGGGGTTCAGAGGCACACATTATCCCACACTTGCTCTACTTCCTTAAAATATAATCCCTCATTCAGTTTCTTCAAAGATCTACATCCATAGTCCAATAACATTAAGGCCAATTTCACGCATCATAGACCGCTGTACTCCCAACTTCCCCACACAGGTTACCCCCTCTCTCTCTGTCCCATATGATTCAGCTCAGCTCTCATTTCCCCAAACCTTCCTCATGATGATCTCTTGTTAATTCAAGGCATTTATCTATTATTGTCCCTCTTCCCCATTTCTATAATTTTTCTCTGTTCCTAATCAAATATACCTTTGGCTCACCTTTAACCCCATGTAAGAACTTCCCAATAAGGCCCTAGATTTTCATACTGTTCCTCTTATTTTTTCACTGGAACTCTTTTTTCTCATTTCTTCCTTCCTCCAGATCCTGTTGTAATACAGATGAAATTCAGCTGTGAGTGGTACTCAGAGAGAGCCTAAAAAGCTTCACCCAGGCAGCTTTTGAAGGGTTAGATTTTCTGAGTTTCCGAAGCATATCATGGGTGCCTTCTCCAGAGGGTGGGAGTAAGGCTCAGAGTGTATATGATCTGCTCAGAGACTATGAAGGCATCAAGGTACCAGCATATAGGCTTATAATAAACACATGCCCTAGATTTCTCTTGGGTCTCTGGACATGGGGAAGATGGATCTCCAGAGGCAAGGACAATTCAATTCTTCCTTTAAGATTTTGCTATTCAAATCTTATCCTTTCTTCCCATCTCCTTCAAAGTTAGGATAAAAAGGAGAGGGGATAGTAAGTGATAGTTTCCTAGAGGAGGGAAAAGGTTATCTGTGCACATGAATGTGGATATATGTGCCCCTAAGCTGTGTGTAAATGTCCTCATCTCAACACATTTTGTGTTCTCTGTAGTGAGGGCAGAGGCCTGGCTGTCCAGTCACCTGGGATCTGGCTGGCTTGTCATATCTCTGGTTTCTAACCAAAGCCTATTTGGGTGACATGGGTGAAGAGTAAGCAGGAGAAACTGTGCACTAAACAAGATAACATTCTTCCTAACACTGATGGGACATGGTATCTGCAGGGATGCTGGGAGCGGTGGCCTAGGAGGCAGCTGGCCTGTCTTGCTGAGTGAGGTACAGCATCTAGGAGGCCAGGGCAGCATTCTCCTCTGGGTGAGACTGGATGTTGGAGGTGAGAACAGGGATCCTTGAGATGAGAAAAGCTTGATGATAGCAGACCTAGGTGAGGATGTCATAAAGGAACGAATATAGGCAACTCAGAGATGGGAGGAGCAAGGCATGAGAAACACACGTACACAGAAGTTTGGGGGGGAGGAGATGGAAATAGAGTGACTGAAATAGGATGACTGATGTGACTCATAACCAATGCACAAGTCAAGCAAGGAAAACTCTTCTAGGTATCTTCTAGATATTGGCCTAGGCTAAGAATTTATGACTTAAGACCTTAATGGCAATTACAGCAACAACAACAACAAAATGGGATTCGATTAAGTAAAAAGCTTCTGCACAGCCAAGGGAATAATCAAGAGAGCAAACGGACAACCTACAGAATGGGAGAAAATATCCAAAGTTACACATCCAGTAAAGGGCTAACACCCAGAATCTGTGGGCAAAAGATAAGAACAGAAGCTTTTTAAAAGAAGGAAGAAAAATGGCCAATAAACATGTGAAAAAAAATTACGAATCATCAGAGGAGATGTAGATTAAAACTTCAATGAGGTATCACCTTATCTCAGTTAGAATGACTTTTATTAAAAAGTTCCAAAACAATAGGTGCCGGCATGGATGCAGAGAAAGAGGAACACTTACACACAATTGCTGGGATTGTAAATCAGTACAACCTCTATGGAAAACAACATGGAGAGTTGTCAAAGAACAAAAAGACTTACCATTTGATCCAGCAGTCCCACTATTGGGTATTTATCCAAAAGAAAAGAAGACTTTTCATCAAAAGATACCTGTAATCAAATGTTTGTTGCAGCACAATTCACAATTCCATAAAGATCAACTTTTTTAGATTTTATGTGTGAGTGAGCTTAAGTGGTATTTGTCCTTCTGTGCTTGGCTTATTTCACTTAGCACATTGTTCCCCGGCTTCATCCATGTTGTTGCAAATGTTTGTTTTTACGATGACCAGTGGTCCCTTGTGTATGTATAACACCTTTCTTAATCCACTCATCAGCTGATAAACACTTAGCTGGATTATATTTTGGCCATTGTGAATAAAGCTGCAGTAAACATGAAAGGGCAGCCATATCTCTTTGTTTTTATGGCGGTATTTCTTATTTCTTATGTTGGATCACATGGTAGGTTTATTTTTAATTTTCTGAGGAACCTCTGTACTCTGGTCTCTGGTCTATAATAGCTGTAATATTTCCATTATCACCAACAGTGATACCTATTAAAACAGTGATACCTATTAAAGATTACACATGATGATTGTAGCTGGAGTATTTCAAATTTGTGTGTGTACTTACTTTCCCAGTAAGTTTTATTTCTTGTTATATGTTAGCGTTTTTATTTTTCAATTTGAAGAACTCCTTTTAGCATTTCTTGTAAGACAGGCATAATGGTATCTAATTTCCTTAGCTTTTGTTTGTCTGGGAAAGTCTTTATCTCATCTTAATTTTTGAAGGATGGCTTTGCCACATACTATACTTTGGTTGGAATTTTTTTTCCCCAGCACTTGAATATATTGTCCCACTTCCTCTGGCCTAAAGTTTTTGCTGAAAAGTCTGTTGCCTGGCATCTCAAAATTCCCTCGTATGTGATTTGCTTCTTTACTCTTGTTGAGAATTTTCTTTTCTTTTTCAGAATCCTTTGTTTTGACCTTTGAGAATCTTGGGGTAGCTCTGTTTGGAACAAATCTAACCGATGACCTTTGAACTTCCTTTACTTAGATATCTTTCTCCAGGTTTGGAGTTTTCTGTTGTTATATTTCTATACATTTTCTATCCCTTTGCCCTTCTCTGCCCCCTCTTGATTGCCAATGAGCAAAATATTTACTCTTTTGATGTTATATTGTGGATCCTGTAAGCTTTCCTTACTCCTTTTTGTTCTTTTTCTCCTTTGGCTCTGTGTTTTCAAATAGCATATCTTTAATTTCACTGATTCTTCTACTTCATCAAATCAGCTCTTGATGCTCTGTTCTGAATTTTTTATTTCATTCATTGCATTTTTAATCTCCAGGATTTGTTTGATTTTTTAAAAAATTATTTCAGGCTCGGCGCCTGTGGCTCAATTGGCTAAGGCGCCAGCCACGTACACCTAAGGTGGCGGGTTCGAATCCCCAGCCTGGGCCCACCAAACAACAATGATGGCTGCAACCAAAAAATAGCCGGGCGTTGTGGCGGGCGCCTGTGGTCCCAGCTACTTGGGAGGCGGAGGCAGGAGACTCGCTTGAGCCCAGGAGTTGGAGGTTGCTATGAGCTGTGATGCCATGGC
>CAUYQV010053714.1:0-18775 GCA_963574575.1 Galagoides demidoff
GAAAGCTATAAATTGGTTTCATAGTAGGGCTGAGTACATTGGATACTTTTTCTTCCATTCTTGAGATACTTTGCTAAGAAGAATATGTTCCAGCTCCATCCATGTAAATATGAAAGAGGTAAAGTTTCCATCTTTCTTTAAGGCTCCATAATATTCCATGGTGTACATATACCACAGTTTATTGATTCATACGTGGGTTGATGGGCACTTGGGCTTCTTCCATGACTAAACAATTATGAATAGGGCTGCAAAAAACATTCTGGTACAAATATCTTTGTTATAATGTGATTTTTGGTCTTCTGGATATATACCTAGTAGAGGAATTGTAGGATCAAATGGCAGGTCTATTTTTAGATCTCTAAGTATTCTCCAAACATCTTTCTCATATAAGTTTGCATTCCTACCAGCAGTGTAGAAATGTTCCCTTTTCTCCACATCCATGCCAACATCTCTGGTTTTGGGATTTTGTGATATGGACTAATCTTACTGGAGTTAGATGATATCTCAAAGTAGTTTTGATTTACATTTCTCTGATGATTAAGGATGGTGAGCATTTTTTCATATGTCTGTAGGCCATGTGCCTGTCTCTTCAGAGAAGTTTCTTCTCTTCAAGTCCCTTGCCCACCCTGAGAAGGAATCACTTATTCTTTTCTTGCTAATACAATGTTGCTATTTTAATAGGGATGGCATTGAATAGGTAGATTGCTTTGGGAAGTATAGACATTTTGACAATGTTGATTCTTCCCAGCCATGAGCATGGTATGTTCTTCCATTTGTTAATATCCTCTGCTATTTTTTTTTCTTAGGATTTCATAATTTTCTTTATAAAGGTCATTCAACTCTTTTGTTAGGTATATTCCTAGGTATTTAATTTTCTTTGAAGCTATGGTGAAGGGAGTTGTGTCCTTAATTAGCTTCTCATCTTGGCTCTTATTGGCCTATACAAAGGCTACTAACTTGTGAATATTGATTTTATATCATGAGACATTACTGTATTTTTTGATGACTTCCAGGAATCTTGTGGTTGAGTCTTTGGGGTTCTCTAAGTATAAGACCATATCATCATCAAAGAGGGAGAGTTTGACCTCCTCTGCTCCCATTTGGATGCCCTTTATTTCCTTGTCTTGCCTAATTGTATTGGCTAGAACTTCCAGCACTATGTTGAATAGTAATGGAGACAGAGGACAACCTTGTCTGGTTCCAGTTCTAAGAGGAAAAGCTTTCAGTTTTACTCAATTCAGTAAAATATTAGCTGTGGGTTTGTCATAGATAGCTTTGATTAGTTTAAGAAATGTGCCACCTATGCTTATACTTTTCAGCGTTCTAATTAGAAAAAATGCTGGATATATTGAATGCTTTTTCTGTAGCTATTGAAAGGATCATATGGTCTTTGTTTTTGCTTCTGTTAATACAGTGGATAATGTTTATGGACTTGCCTATGTTAAACCAGCCTTGCAACCTACTTGATCATGATGTATAATTTTTTTGATGATAAGCTGTAATCTATCGGCTAGGATTTTGTTGAGAATTTTTGAATCTATATTCATTAGTGAAATTGGTCTGAAATTGGTCTGAAATTAGTTGGGTCTTTTCCTGGTTTTGGTATCAGGGTGATGTTTGCTTCATAGAACGTGCTGAGGAAGATTCCTTCCTCCTCAATTTTTTGGAATAATGTCTGCAGTATGGGAATAAGTTCTTCCTTGAAAGTTTGATAGAATTCTGGTGTGAAGGCATCTGGACCAGGGCATTTTTTTGTTGGAAGATTTTTTATGGTTTCTTCTTTTAATCTCAGTTGTTGAAATTGGCCTGTTCAGGAGCTCTATTTCTTCCTGGCTAAGTCTAGAGAGAGGGTGTGATTCCAAATATTGATTCATTTCCTTCACATTGTCAAATTTCTGGGCACAGAGTTTCAGGTAGTATCAGAGACGATCTCTTATATCTCTGTGGCATCCGTTGTTATTTCCCCTTTGTAATTTCTGATTGAGATTACTAGAGATTTTACTTTTCTATTTCTATTTAGTCTGGCCAAAGGTTTATCTATTTTATTTATTTTTTCAAAAAACCAACTCCTCATTTCATTCATTTTCTGATTGAATTTTGTTTGCAATTTCATTTATCTCTGATTTAATTTTGGATATTTCTTTTCTTCTGCTGTGTTTAGGCTTAGATTGATCTTCTTTTTCCAATTCCATAAGATGGCTTGTGAGTTTGTTGATATGCTCTCTTTCTGTTTTTTGAATGTAGGCATCTAAAGTGATAAATTTTCCTCTCAGAACTGCTTTTGCAGTATCCCACAGGTTTTGGTAGCTTGTGTCTTCATTTTGGTAGCTTGTTGTTATGCTCAAGGAAGTTAATGATTTCCACTTTTATTTCTTCCTGCACTCAACTATCATTCAACAGAAGGTTGTTTAATTTTCATGCCTTTATGTGGGGTTGAACATTTTTGTTGGAGTTGAGTTCCACTTTTAGTGCCTTGTGGTCTGAGAAGATACAAGGTAAAATTTCAGTTCTTTTGATTCTGTTGAGGTTTGTTTTGTGTCCTAGGACATGATAAATTTTGGAGAATGTTCCATGGTGTGATGAGAAGAATGTATATTCTTTATCTTTGGGATAGAGTGTTCTATATGTGTCTATCAAGCACAGTTGTTCTAGGGTCTCATTTAAGTGCCTTATATCTTTATTTAATTTCTGTTTAGAGGATCTGTCCAGCTCTGTAAGAGAAGTGCTAAAGTTCTCTGTTATTATGGTGTTATAGGATATCATATTGCTCAGACTGAGTAAGGTCTGTTTCAAGAATCTGGGCGTATTTAATTTGGGTGTATAAGTATTTAGAATTGAAAAGTCTTTTTGTTGTATTTTTCCTTGACCAATATAAAGTGACCATCTTTGTCTTTTTTAACTTTAGTTATTTTAAATCCACATGTATCTAAAAATAAGATTGCAACTCCTCTTTTCTTTTGAATTTGTTTGCCTGAAAAATTGTCTTCCAACCCTTAACTCAGAGTTTTAATTTGTCTTTTGAAGGTAGGTGTATTTCCTGCAGACAGTAAATGGATGGCTTGTGTTTTTTAATCCAGTCTGCCAATCTATGCCTCTTTAGTGGGGAATTCAAGCCATTAACATTTATTGAGATAATTGATAAGTGTGCTAGTGTTCTATTCATCTTATTTTGCTAGAGTCCATTGCTTAGTTTTATCTTTTGCATCATTGTGGAAGTTAGGTTCTGTCCTTTAATTTCTGAGTTCTTACTTTGCTATTGATCCATTGTAATGGTCAATGTGTAGAACAGATTGAAGTATTTCTTGTAGAACTGGTCTTGTTGTGGCAAATTTCCTCAATGTTTGTACATCGGTAAATGATTTGATTTCTCTGTCTATTTTAAAGCTTAGCTTAGCAGGATATAGAATTCTGGGCTTGAAACTGTTCTGTTAAGTAGATTAAAGGTAGATGAACATTGTCTTCTTGCTTGAAAAGTTTCATTAGATAAGTCTGCAGTCACCCGGATGGATTTGCACCCTGTAGGTCAATTGGCACTTACTCCTGGCAGCTTGAAGAATCTTTTGTCTTGACTTTGGACAGTTTCATCACAATGTATTTTGGAGAAGCTCAGTTAGAGTCCAATATCCAACCTGGGGTCCAATATCCCTCTGAAAGTAGTGTGTCAGAATCTTTGGTGATGTTTGGGAAATTTTCATTTATAATATTCTCTAGTATGATTTCCATTCCCCTGGAACATTCTTCTTCCCCTTCTAGGATACCTATAACTGGTATGTTTGAATGCTTCACAAAGTCCCATAATTCTGTCAGTGAACTTTCTTCTTTCTCTCTCTTCTTTTCTGCCTCTTTAACTATTTGAGTTATCTCAAGAGCTTTGTCCTCTACCTCAGAGATTCTTTCCTCTGCATGGTATAATCTGTTGTTGATATTTTCTTTCTTTTTTTTTTTTTTTTAGAGACAGAGTCTCACTTTGTCACCCTCGGTAGACAACCTCCAGCTCTTGGGCTTAGACGATTCTCTTGCCTCAGCCTTCTGAGAAGCTAGGACTACAGGCACCCACCACAATGCCTGGCCTTTTTTTTGTGTGTGTGCATTTTGGCTGGGGCTGGGTTTGAACCTGCCACCCTTGGTATATGGGGTTGGCGCCCTACCCACTGAGCCACCAGTGCCGCCCCTGTTGTTGATAATTTCTGTTGCATCTTTAAGTTCCCTAATTGACAGCTTCAGTTCCTTCAGCTCTGCTATATCCTTTCTATATTCTTTGTATCATTCATCTCTTATTTGATTCTGTTTTGGACTTTCTTTTGGTTATTTTCCACTTTATCAGCAATTTCCTTCATTGTTTCCATCATTTCCTTTATTGTTTTCATCATCTGTATTCCAAATTCCCTTTCTGTCATTTCTAACATTTCTTTATAGGTGGAATCCTCTGCAATAGCTACTTCATGGTCCCTTGGAGGAAGGGGGATTGTTCTGGACTGGTTTTTCATGTCACCAGGATTTTTTCTGCTGATTCTTCCTCATGAGTGTTTTCTTTTATCTGTTTCCTTGCCCAAATTTTCCTTTCATGTCTTCTTGCTCTTTAAGTTACTGTGCCTCTGGACTAGGGTTTTGATGAGTCCCAGTGTGCCAAAACCAGCTCACTCTATGCCCTGAGGGCCAAGGTTGTAAGGTGTCTCAGTTCCCTCCTTTAGGCTGCTCAGTCACTAGATTATTTGCCCAAGGTCTCCCACTCATTCCTTGCACTGCAACCCTGAGGGTGGAGCTTGCTGGGACAGTTCTCCCACAATGGCTCCACGCAGCCCACAACCAAACAGTATTAGGTCTGCCTGGCTCAGTGGCTCAGTCTGGGGCCCTAGACAATGCTTAAACTCCTCTGCCCTCTTGCCCAGGTTCTCCCAAGGTACTTAAACTGAGTGCCAAGTCCAAACAAAGCAGCTCACAGGTAAGGCCTTTCCAGTTTGCAATCTCTGCTGCTGTACTTACAGCTGCCTGCGGGATTAGGCAGAATGAACACACACAACCACTCGCCAGTTCTCCATGGCTTTTGTCCTCCTCATGGGGTCCAGAAGTCTCTTGCTGACTCCCTGTGTTCCCAGTGGATGTTTCTGGTCAGATCCCACCAGCCAGAGATGCCTGGAGTCTTCTCTCCCCAGTCTCACTGTGCCCCAGAAAATTATATTTAAACTAGAAAAATAAAGAAAGAAAAGAAAGAAAAAAAAAAGAAAAATCTAGAGGGAAAACGTTGAAATTAAAAACAAAACAAAACCAAACCAAAAACAAAGCAGTATATATATCTTGCTGAATATTGCCTGGGCAACAGGTGATCTTCTAGGATATGAGATGTTACTCACAATGCTGATGATATGGCTATATGAGATGGAGACTGGAGGTGTCTGCTGATTTATTAAACCCAACAAGGTGGAGAGCCTAAATCTCTCCTCAGCCCACTTAAAAGGCACTTTAAACTGTTCACCTTGACTAAGCAGAAGCTTTCCCAGGAAAGCACTTGTCACTGGGATCACTCCTGACATGGCTGCCTGCTTGTCCAGTGTGTGAAAACTGTCTCATTCTATGTCCCTGAGGGCCAAGGCTGTAAAGCATCTTAGACCCTGACTTTAGGGTGCTCAGTCACTAGATTACTCACCCAAGGTCTCCCACCCAATCTTCACTCTGTGACCCTGAGGGCAGAGCTTGCTGGGGCAATTCTCCCATAATGGCTCTGAGTGGCCCATAGCCGAACACTATTAGCTCTATCAGGTTCAAAAGCACAGTTGGGGGCCCTAGACAATGCCTAAAGTCCTCCACACTCTTGCCCAAGTTCTCTCAAGGTAGTTCAACTGAGTGCCAAGTCCAAAGAAAACAAAACAGCTCACAGGTAAGGCCTTTCCAGTTTGCAAACTCATTGCTGCTGTACTTAGAGCTGCCGGCAGGATTAGACTGAATGAACACACACAACCATTTGCCAGTTCTCCACTGCTTTTCTCCTCCTCATGGGGTCTAGAAGTCTCTCACTGACCCACTGTGTCCGCAAAAGGATGTTTCTGGGCAGATCCCACCAACCATCGATGCCTGGAGTATTCTCTCCCCAGTCTCACTGCAACCAATTGCAAGAATTTTCAATAGATGTATGAGTTAGAAAACTGTGGTATACAGATGAAAATCATGGGCTCTGGGTCAGACTGCCTGGGGTCAAACATCAGTTTACCCGGAACGTGTAACATTTGCTCTGTATCTTGGTTTCCTTATCTATAAAATGGAAATGATGATAGTGTCTACCTTGTAGGATAAAAAAAAAAATTATAGACTTTATTTTTTGAGTGATTTGAGGTTTCTCAGTACTGACATTTGCCTTAGTGTGGTGTATTTGTTACAACTGATGAGCCAATATTGATACATTTTATTAACTTTGGTCCACAGTTTACATCAGTGTTTACTTTTTGGGTTGTGTATTCTGTCAGTTTCAACCCATGTGTGTTGACATGCACCCATCATCACAGTATCATACAGAATAATTTTACTACTCTAAAAAATTCCCTGTGCTTTTTCTTCCATTCTTGTAATACTTTGCTGAGAAGAACATTTTCCAGCTCCATCCATGTAAACATGAAGGAGGTAAAGACTCCATCTTTCTTTATGGCTGCATAGTATTCCATGGTGTACATATACCAGAGTTTATTGATCCATTCATGGATCGATGGGCACCTGGGCTTCTTCCATGACCTGGCAATTATGAATTGGGCTGCAATAAACATTCTGATACAAATATTTTTGTTGTAATGTGTTTTTTGGTCTTCTGGATATATACCTATCCAATGTACACAGCCCTATTATGAAACTAATTTATAGCTTTCATATGAAAGCTATAACCTAATTATAGCCTAAGAATATGGGGAGTGGGGAGTGGGAGAGTGTGAATGGGTAGAGGGAGGGTGATTGGAGAGATCGCCTCTATGGTTTATTTTTCAAGGGTACAAGTGAAAGTACCTTTTCTAAAGGTAGAATATAAACGTCTTAACATAATAACTAAGAAAATGACATAAAGGCTATGTTAACCAGTTTGATGAAAATATTTCAAATTGTATATGAAAACATCACATGTACCCCATGATTGCATTAATGTACACAGCTGACATTTAATTAAAAAAAAATCCCCTGTGCTTTATGTATTCTTCTGTCCCTCATATGCCCCAAACTACTGCCAACCACTGATCTTCTTTCCTTCTCCATACTTTTGTCTCTTTCAGAATGTCATATACTTGGAATCATACAGTGTGCAACCTTTCAAATTGGCGTCTTTCATTTAGCAATGCACATGGCTTTTTGTGGCTTAATAATAGCTCATTTATTTTTGTTGCTGAAAAATAGCCCATTGCTTGGGATGTTTCATAAAACACACAGATTTCTGAGTTCTGCACTGATTCTTACATACAGATAAGACCAAAAATTATATTTTTTATAAAGCTTCTGAGGCTGTTTTGATAATATATCAGGTTTCTGAATAATTCAACTATATGATCTATCCATGACTACATAATTTGTCATCCAAGCTGGATCAATTTTGAGACTGAAAGTAGGTACTTTTAATAATTTATCCAGCATAATTGGTGAAAAAAATTAGGCCTATCTCCTGTAAAAATTGAAATATGTGGTCTCCCTAGGCATGGGTCTTTTTTAACCCTAAGGTTCTGGGAGTACAGGGATAAATCCAGCACAAATTCCTCTTGATATGCTTTATGTGTTCCTTGATATTCACTCTGATTTTCTAGAAAGATAAGTTGGGTTTATACCAATATTGATGGGAAATATTGAAGAGGAAGAATTAAAAAAAAAACCCAACGAGGCAGACTTCATTAGAATTTCAACCAAGGAAGTTCAAAGTTTGTATTTATGTTGAAAGTGATAAATCCCATCATATTTAACTAAAATTAATTTTTATATTGAAAAGAAGACCCATCTATACTTGTTTAGATTTTCTAAAGGATGTAATATCTGGAGTAATATTTTAGTGAAAATCTAGCCTACCGTTTTTACAAAACTCCTTTGCTTGATCTGAAAAAAAAGAAAAGCATCTGACAGAGGACCCTACTGGTTTCTGTGGCATCCATGGTGGTGCAGCTGTGGAAAGACATCTTGAAGTCTGCACCTCTACATAATTTTTGAAGGCTGGCAAAGGTACAAATGGGCCAACCCTTCCTTATTGAAGACTTAGGGTATTCCAAGCAGTGTGATAATTACTTTATATACCACAATCGAATAAAATAGATGTTCTGATCTGTTTTACAGTTAAGTAACCAAAGACTTGGAGACATTAAATAACCCACCTGCAGTTGCATAAGTGGTAAATGGCTGAGACTAGATTGGAAACACAGGTGTGCATCAGCCTGCCTCTCTAGGTGCAGAACAGGATCCATTTTATTGTAGTGGGGGTGGGGGGGGTCTCACCTGAGCTGAGATCACAGTAGAGAATTTACATGTGGCTGGTGAATTTATTGGTGGAAGCCAGAAGACAAATATTTTCAAGGTTTTGTGTTGGAATCCAGGAATTTTCAAAAACTAGACTTGTGTGAATGCACCAAGACAGAAACAAAGGATAGTGTTGAAGCTACTGTGGCATCAATTTCTCCACCTGGCTGTGTTTTATGGAGAGATGAGCTAAAGGAGGAAATAAATGAGTTCTTTTCATGAGGAACTTTCTGGTGTTGTATGAACATAGTGTGACAAGGTCAAAGCTGGAAAAGTAAACAGGAGCTAGTTTGTGAAGGGCTTTGGAGCCAAGAGACAGGGGTAGTACTGTAGCCTCAGGCCGATAAGAATTAATTAAAAGAATTGAAGCAGGAGAATAGAATAGTCAGTCATGTTAGTGCTTTTTGAAGATCACTGTCTGCAGTGTGGAGAGTGGCAAAAATTAGTGAGAATGGTGAAAAGATGCTGTCGCAGTTAGGAGGAGGGATTAGTGTAGTCTGGACTGGAAGTGGGGTGGAGATGGGAAAGAGTGAATAAATTGGAGAGATAGTAAATAGGTAATGTTTGCAAACCCATGAATTGATTGGTTTTGAAGTAATTAAGAGGGTGGGATCAAGGATGCCTCCAAAATCTTTAGCTTAGACAATTGGATGATTGGATAGGCATTTACTCCATAGTGGCAGGTTGATGAGTTCAGTTTCAGACCCAAAATATTTAGAATGACAAGAACACAGAGCCTAGGACCACGCTCTGAGGAAGACAGGTGGAGGAAGGCGGCCTTTGTAGATGATCAGAAACTAGGGCTCGTGGGGTTAGGAGGCAAACCAAGGAAGACAGTTGTCATGGAGGTCAGGGAAAGTCAAGGCAAATGGATTCAGTACTGATAGTGGGACAAGCAAGATGAAAACTGGAACTGCTTGTTGGATGTAATACAAATTTTAGTGCACATATTCATAAAGTTTAGGTAGCACAGTTTCCACTTGGGAATCCTGCTTTGGCAAGGTGTACCACTTTTAAATCTAATCACTAATAGGAAATTCTGGGTTGTGGGGGAGAGAGTGTAAGAAGGAGCCAGTTTTAAGGCCCAAAGATACTTAGGGAAAGGTGGAGCATCATCATCTAAAAGGAGACAATGAGTTAGTGATTGGTGGCTTGTGTTCCATAAATGTTTATTGGTTAATTATTGAGCAGTACTTACTGCAGTGAAATTTTCCTTGTGTTCATATGTGTCCTTCTGTTGTAAACATGAAGATGCATTGTTAGTTCCATTTTTAAGGTGTGTGTTCAGTTGAAGAACTGTCTGCCATGGCAGAGCCCATTCCCATAAGGCCATGATGACAATTACACCACAAAAAGTACTCTAACCATCGTCACTTGTTTCTGGAAATGGCTGACCATCGAAAACTCTTCACCCCTAACACTGAACAATCCCTGCTCTGCAATGTCCGTAAGCTGTTCACCTGTTTCTTTCCAATCAACGTCTGCCAAGTGTACCCAAGGTCAATCAGAGTCTCAGCTACCTCCCCAATATCCCACCTTCATACAACTCTTGCCAACCAGACAATCTCCTCAGGATTTCCTCTTTTTACTCTCTAAAACTTATTGTCCTCTCATGCATCTCAACCTCTACTGAGAGGAAAGTGAGGGCAGAAGTGTTCCCTCGCCTCCACTTATGAATAAACAGCCTCTGTTAATTTTGTCTCTAGGTTTTGTCTGATGCAGATGTGAAAAAATTTCAACTTATTCTTCTGCAATTCAACCTAAATGTTACTTCAAGCCTTCATTTCAACTGATACATAATAGTACATTCTGGGTCAACAAAATAATTTGAGGTTCAAACTCAATCAATTAAGGATTTTCCTCTCTGCTCCCCTCACAAACTGGTTCTGGCTATGTCCATCCATAATGGTATTCTGAGGTTTCTGCATTGAGTCTTAGCATAGTAAGTGGGGCAGGCCATTTTGCTTTTGTGCAGGGTTGCAATTATAGTGGGGGAGGAAGGACCAGCAGGTGGAAGTTAGGGAACTCTCACTGCAGAGGCAGGTGTGGGGGTGAAGTGAGGGCAGCTCACATTTTCTCTTTCTGGATCTAGCAGCTAATTAAATAAGTATGTTCAGCTTCTGAAAATTCATCAAATTCCACACTAGATATACTTTGTTGAATACATATATTTCAGTAATAAACATGAAAATAGTGGGCAGGTACCTGTAGACCTAGCTACTCCAGAGGCTAAGGCAAGAGGATAGCTTGAACCCTGGAGTTTGAGGTCGCTAGGCTGATGCCATGGGACTTTAGCCTAGGTGACAGAGAAAGACTCTGTCTAAACAAATAAATAAATGAAGTAAAAAAAGAAATTCTTAGTCTTAGGGCTGGAGAATTTCTCCCAGAAGAATATCTCAGTAGAATTTGTTGCTGTCCAGTAGGTAAACAAATTAAGTTACATTTTGAGAATAAGCTTGAGGTTATTTTATTCATACATTTTATATGGGGTGGACATAAAGATTTATACAGGGTGGACATAAAGATTGTGTGCTATTAAATTTACTATTTTAAATTACACACGGATTTCATGTCCACCCTGTATATATAAATATATTTAAATTTTATAGCTATATTTTGTCTTAGTTGTGTGAAAACAGTTGACTGCCCTTTGAACTAGTTGAAACTTCTTTGGGTAAACATCCATCATACAACATTGTTTCATGTAGATATGTTCTAGATGAGAACTTTAGCCTTGGCTGCAGATATGCCTGTTGTGAATGGATATTAAAGCTCTTGAGAAACTTTGTCAAAGAATATTTTGCTCTAGTGGTTTGGAGCAAAATCTCTGCCATTGGACAGTGGTGAATTTAACATGGGCTCCTGGTGTGAGGAAGGTTACATGCTTTCTTGGGGGCCCCAGGAACACCAAATCACTGGTTCTTTCTGGCTTCTGCACTGTCCTTTTAAGCTTTTTGGAACCTGATTTAAGGTGAAATGGACCTATAGAAAGATGATCAAAGATTTCATTTTTTCTCAGAGAGAAAAAAAAAAGATTGGAGACAGAGTTAATAGGAAATAATTAACCAGGTTTGAAAACATTTAAGATAATTTTGCACGCAGTTGGTTAAGTTTTCTACTTTTCCTAAAGTAAACTCAAGTGGATTTCATGACACCTGTGGTTTTGGAAAGTCTTCATGTTTCTTAGGAGAAATGCATATTAAATAAAATTAATACCACCAGCCTGCTCAGACAAAAAAAAAAATCATTTGAATCAGAACAAATATGAGAGTCTGCAGACAAAACAACCAGCTGACCAATTTATTCTTCACTCAGCTTTCGGTCATGTTACCATGATTGAGCCGTAAAATCACATCACTTAACATATACTCTTCAAAATGCTCTGAATTAAACACAGATGCACATCTTGCATTTTAAATTATGCTTTTCCTTTCAAGTTCGTTGCTTATGCCAAACAAAACAGAACACTCCTAGAAATCCAAATCTTCTACCAACTAGTCTATATTCTTTAAATTTCTTCTACCTCTGTGATCACACATCTTAATTATGAAAGAAAAAATGTATTTGGAGAAGATCCTGCGTGCTTAGTGGCATTCTAATTACTTAGTGCTGCTAATTATTAGTGACTTGTATTAGAAATTCTTTTCAAAGTGGTACCTACCTTCTTAAATCTTTGCTACAACAGGCCCACAAATTATAGTTCTCTTGGGAGGTGGGGTAGGTCTGGGACATGCACTAGATTAGAACCCATGGGATAAGACAACACTTCTGAATGCCTGGCACAAATTCACCCAGAAATGTAGTGGTAATGTCTCTGGGAGCCCATAAAAGGGGGTAAAGTTATACCAACCGATTTTATGAGACTGTTGGGGGAGAGAAATTGTTAAGAGCGAGTATAATGACAACAATATGTATGAAATCAATCCCCTGAGGCATAGGCATTTAACTACATCTACAAATCAGGTAAATAACTGGTTCCCCAGGTAAATAACCAAGAAAAGCAACTGTCCACTTGAATTAGGGCTATCGAGAGTAATGCATGCATTAGACAAACATACCGATCAGGTAGCTGAAATTTGCTTTCCTGTGTTTGAAAAGGTTAGCAGGAAATGTTAGGTATGTAATTGAATGTATTATAGCACAAATGAGGTATATAATGTTATTATAATTGATTACAAAATATCTATAGGTAGAAATATGTAAGGCTACTCACAAATAGCTTTTCAATCTGCCTCAGAGAACACTATGATAATTTATTAAGAGAAAAATCTCTGGTCATTATTGGTAATGCCTTCTAAATATTTTTCTTAAGTGTTTTCCAGCTTTATGTCTGTCTGTTAAAGCAAATGCAGCTGCTGACAACACATCTGACAGAAAACTTGTATAAAGCCGGTCTCTAGGGAGCAGTGAAGGACTCCATCCCGGTCTGGAGCCTGGAGGCACTGAAACTGTGACCCAGTTATGAGAAAAGCCTGCAAGTGTGGAATTCCAAAATTGTGTAAATGTTTTCTTCCTCATAGATCTTCCTTTAAATAAACAAAGCAGAATCTGAAAAGAGCTGTATACAAATATTCCTTCTTTTACCCTGGGTTTAAAAAACAAAATCAATATTCCTTTCCTGTGTGTATATCCAGAGGGTGCCCCAAAAATGTATGTGCATTTTAAGACGGGAAAAAATGTATTAAAATTGTAATACTCAAGTTCTATTTGACTTCTGCGATTACAAGAGGTGCTCAAACATGACTTGTATTCGTTTTTTGTTATCGGTGTGTATTGAGTATTAAAATTTCAATACAGTTTTTTTTCTTTCTTAAAATGTATATACATATTTTTGGCACCCTCTGTATATATAGCATTTTCTTTATCAATTTATCTGTTGATGGACACTTAGGTTGATTCAGTATCTTGGCCCAATACAAAGAAATGATAAATGTTTGAGATGATGGATATCCTAATTACCCTGTTTTGATCATTGCATATTGTATATGTGAATATCACGCTGTATTCCATAAGTTTGTACCATTATTATGGGTCAATTATCACGTAAAAATAAAAAAAGATTTGTTTTTAGTCTCAGGATAGGAATAATGTCCCAATCCACTTCATGGTTGCCAAATATATTTTTCTTTAGAAATAGGAAAACTGCAAAAATCAGAGAAGAGACTTTCTTAAAAATGGGCATGTTTGCTGCCTCCGGTGACCAAATGGATTTATGCCTCATGCTAATAGCAACTATTTCTGGATCAGATTAGTTCAATCCATCACAGAGGGTACTGGTTGGGTCCAAATGGTTGTTTGGAGGCCTAGATGACAACTTTTCTTGTTTTCCAAGAGAGAGCAGAGTCAACCAAGAAATATGTGTAAGGAATGGTGGGTACTGATGAAATCTAGCAAAAACATAGGAAACAGTATCATTGTGCAGTTTTTTTTTATGTGCAAATCTCTTTTAAAAATTATCTTTATTTTTTTTTTGTTTCTGTACTATTTTAATAGGTGCTTAAAAATTTTAATTTCTGATTATTTGTTACTGGTATATAGAAATGCAATTGTTTTCTATATACTGGTCTTGCATCCTAAGATCTTGGTAAATTTATTTAATAGTTCGATAGCTTTTGGTAACTTTTGTAGAATTTTCTTCACAGGTAATCAATCACATTGTCTACAAACAAATGCTTACTACTTTCTTTCCAACCTGGATGCTGTTTATGTTTGTATGTATTTATGTATTTGTGCTTATAGCAATGGCTAGCACCTTCACTACAATGTTGAATAGAAGTGTTTTAATAGTGGGTATTCTTGTTCTGGATCCTTACTAGGATGTTGACTAGATTTTTTTATAGAAATTCTTTATCAGGTTGAAGAATTTCCCTTCTATTTACAGTTTCCTATGAAAATAATAATTATTAGTTCTTATATATTTTAATATTAAATATTAATATTATATTTAATATTAATAATTAATTCATATATATGTTTATTTGGAGTATCATTCTGTTGCCTAGGCTAGAGTGCCATAGCATCAGCCTAGCTCACAGCAACCTCAAACTCCTAGGTTCAAGTGATTCTCCTGCCTCAGCACCCCCAGTAGCTGGGACTAGAGGCACCAGCCATAATGCCTGGCTAGTTTTTCTATTTTCAGTAGAGACAGGGTCTTTCTCTTGCTCAGGCTTGTCTTGAACTCCTGAGCTCTGCCTCAGCCTCCCAAAGTGCTAGGATTATATGCACAGCCACTGTGCCCAGACTATTTTATTTTCTTAAAATCAGGTATGGATATTGGATTTTGTCAAATGCTTTTTTATGTTTCTATTGAGATGATTATATGGTTTTCCTTTTCTAGTTGGCTAACAAAGTGAATTATATTGATCATGTTTTGAATGTTAAATGAACCTTGTATTCCTGGGATAAACTCCATTTGGTAATAACATATTGTCTTTTTTATATATTTCTTAAGAGTTTTTACATCTATATTTTTCAGGAATATTGGACTCTAGCTTTCTTTTACTGTAAAGTCTTTGGGTTTTGAAATCAGAGTATAAATTTAGCCTCATAGAATGAATTGGAAAGTTTCCTCCTCTTTAATTTTCTGGAAGAGTTTATATAGAATTGATATTATTTCTTCCTTTTCTGTTTGATAGTAAATTTCAAGGATTTTGTCTAATTTATCTAGATTGTCAAAATTATTGGCCTAACGTTATTCATAATATTCCCTACTTCCCTCTTAACATATGTAGAATTCATAATGATTTTCTCTGTTTTATTTCGATATGGGTAATTTATGTTTTCTTTTCTTAAATTATGATCAGCCTGTCTAGAGGTGTATTGATGTCAAATAGTAAGTTTTTTGTTTCATAGATTTTTCCTCTATTACTTTTTTTTTTTAAAGTTTTGTCTTTATCTTTCCTATTTTCTTCTTTTTACTTACTTTGGATTGAATTTTTTCCTGCTAGTTTCTAAGGTAGAAGTGAAAGCTGTTGATATGAGAATACTATTCTTTCTAAATTGAACTGTTACAAAAGTATCCCTCCAAATATTCCTTAAGCTGCCTTTAATATTTGTTAACATGTTGTACTTTCATTTTTATTTAGTTCCAAATGCTTTCCACTTTTTCCTTTTCATTTCTTCTTTGACTAATGGTTTATTTAGAAGTGTATTATTATGTTTCTAATATGTGGGGATTTTCCACATATAGTCTGTTGTTGATTTCTAATTAAATTTCATTAGGGTTAGGGAACACACTTTGTACAATGTGAAACCTTTGAAATTTATTGAGGCTTGTTTATGGTCCTGAAAATTGTCTCTTTTTGTACATGCTCTGCATGCCTTGTGAAAGAATATAATGCAATGGTAAACTCTCCAACCAAAAGAATAGATTTACCTATTTCTTTTTGCAGTTTTATCAGTTTTTGCCTTGTGCATTTTGAAGGTCTTTTATTTGGTCCCTAATTGGGATTCTTACCTGTTGTAATAAATTAAACTTTTTTTAATTATGAAATGACCCTCTTTTATTCCTGGTCATAGTCTTTGTTTAGATATCTACTTAAGCTGATGTTGACATCACTGTTCCAGCTTTTTTTTGATTAGTGTTAGCATGGTCTATCTATCTTTATTCATCTTTTTAACTTTTAACCTATTGGTGCACTTTATATCTCAAGCACATTTCTTATAGACAGCATCAGATGGGTCTTGTTTATTTTTTATCAAATCAAATAACCTCTGCCTTTTAAGTGCGATTTTATACCATGTGTTCACTCCATGTCTCTGTGCCACATTTTTGTAAGTCTTGCAATATTTGAAAGTTTTTCATTATTATTATACCTGTTATGGTGATCTGTGATCAGTGACCTTTGATGCAACTATTGTAATTGTTTTGGGCCTCCAAAGACTGTGCCTATACAAGATGGCAAACTTAATCAAAAAATATTGCATGTATTTTGACTATGCCATGACTGGCTGTTCCCTCATCTCTCTCCCTCTCCTGGGGCCACCTGTTACTTGAGAAACAATGATATTGAAATTAGGCCAATTAATAACCCTATAAGGGCCTGTAAGTATTCAAGTCAGAGAAATAGTCACACATCTCTTACTTTAAATTAAAAGCTAGAAAGGATTAAACTTAGGGCGGAAGGCATGTCAAAAGCCCAGACAGGCCATAAATAGTTAGCCGAGTTGTGAATGCAAAGGAAAAGTTTGTGAATGAAATTGAAACTGCTGCTCCTGGGAAAACACAAATGATAAGAAAGTGAAACAACCTTATTGCTGATATGGAGAAAGATTTTAGTGGTCTGGATAGAAGATCAAACATCCCATGTTATCTCCATAAACCAAAGCTCTCAGAGATTGGTTCATAAAATTTAAAGAAAGACACCATCTACAGAACATGGAAGTGCAAGGTGAACCCCCGAGTGCTGCTGTAGAAGCTGCAGCAGTTTATCCAGCAGATCTAGCAAAGATCATTGAAGTGGCTGTACCAAACAACAGACTTTTCTTTTTCCCTTTTTTATTTTTAGAGAAAATAAGCCTGGGGTCTTGCTCTGTCACCCAGGCTGAAGTGCAGCGGTGCTACCATAGCTCATTTTTACCTTGAAATCCTGACTGCAAGCTATCCCCAGCCTCAGCCTTTTGAGTAAGTGAGACTACAGAAATATGCCACTATGCCTACCTGATTTTTCTATTTTTTGCACAGATGGGGTCTTGCTCTTGCCCAGGCTGGTCTTGAATTCCTGACCTCAAGCAATCCTCCTGCCTCAGCTTTCAAAGGTGCTGGGATTATAGGTGTGAACCACTAGGTCTGGCTTAAAGTTTAAAAAAATATATTTTGTAGAGATGGAGGTCTCACTATGTTGCCCAGGATGGCCTCAAACTCATGACCTGAAGTGAACCTCCTGACTTGGCTTCCTAAAGTGCTGGGATTACAGGTGTGAGCTACCATGCCCAGTCCCAGATTTTTCAGTGTTGATGAAACAGTCTTCTATTGGAAGAAGATGCTGTCTAGGGTTTTCATAGCTAGAGAGTAGAAGTCAATGCCTGGATTCAAAGCTTCAAAGGACAAGTTGACTGTCTTGCGAGGGGCTAATGCAGCTGGTGACTTAAAGTTGAAGCCAATAATTGAATGATAGCTCATCTATTTATAGCATGGTTTACTGAACATTTCAAGTCTGGTGTTGTGACCTACCACTCAGGAAAAAGATTCATTTCAAAATATGTTCGGTCATTTATAATCATCTAAGAACTCTAGTGGAGATATATAAGGAAGTTAATGTTTCTATGCTTGCTAATGCAACATCCATTCTGCAGCCTATGGATGAAGGAATGACTTCAACTTTCAAGCCATATTATTTAAAAAATACATTTTTTAAGGCTTTAGCTACCACAGATAGTGACTCCTCTGATCAGTTTGGGAAAAGTTAATTGAAAACTTTCTGGAAAAGATTCACCATTCTTGATATCAGTAAAAACATTCATGATTTGTAAGAGGAGGTAAAAATGTCAGTAATAACAGGAGACCCATCTATCACCGTGCAAAGGATATAAAAAGAAACTTCTCTGAAGATGACAGACGAATGCCTACAAACGTGAGAAAATGCTCATCCTCCCTAATCTTCAGAGAAATGCAAATCAAACCCATGCTGAGATATTACATAACTCCAGTGAGAATGGTCCCCATCAGAAAGTCTCAAAGCTGCAGATGCTGGCTCAGATGTGGAGAGAAGGGAACACCTTTTTTAAAAATTTTTTGTGATAACAGATCAATTTTAATTCTAGCACCTGAAGCTATACAAGGGTATGCTTTATAAACTTCATGGGACTATTGTATCCATTCAATAAAGTGACAACTATGCAATATCACTTAGTATCTGAGAATCAGAAACATACTTTTGAATTGTTTAAACATAATCCACAAAGTTAAAAGCAAAATCAGAAGCCATCCACAGTTATACTAATTGTCAATGAAAGCTTTACACACTTAATACTTGATGTAACAGTCAATATCTACTAGGGGATACCAAAAGTGATTTCAGAGCCCATCCTCTTATACTCTATTGGGGAGGTTTCTTGAGTAGATACATGAGTGGCCAAAGGTGGATACAACCAGGACTAGAGAGAAGGGAACACTTTTACACTGTTGGTGGGACCGCAAACTAATACAGCCTCTTTCAAAAGAAGTATGGAGAATCCTTAAAGAACTCAAATTAGACCTTCCATTTGATCCTATAATCCCATTACTAGGCATCTACTCAAAAGGGAAAAAAAAATCATTTTATCATAAGGACATTTGCACTACATCGTTTAGTGCAGCTCAATTTATAATTAC
>CAUYQV010053715.1:0-31520 GCA_963574575.1 Galagoides demidoff
TGGTCCCAGCTACTTAGGAGGCGGAGGCAGGAGACTCGCTTGAGCCCAGGAGTTGGAGGTTGCTATGAGCTGTGATGCCATGGCACTCTACCCAGGGGGATAGCTTGAGGCTCCGTCTCAAAAAAAAAAAAAAAAAAAAAGGTCAAGTTTGAATCTTGTATCTATCTTGCCCCACACATCTAATCAGGGGCCAAACATAAAATTTATCCTAGGTACATGTATATAATCTTAAGCATTGTTCTCCCTTGCCTAAATGAATTTTATTGAAAGTAAAAGGAATGAAAACACTGACTCCATATTCATAGTTACAAAGCAAGTCTGGCAATGTAGTCTAAGACGCCAAAGTGTGCCGTTTATCAGTCCAAAGAGTAAATGTAATAAAACAAAACAAAAAACACCTTAAAGAAGACAATTATCCACACCTGAAATCAGAAAAACAAAGTTCATTCTCAACAGTAGTGTCTGATAAAATACATGAGGTCACATCAAATAGAAATCAGAAGTTCAGCCTCAATGCCAGGTTCTAATTTTAAATAGACCATAACTAGTAATTTTTTCAAGCAGCTAAGATGCAAAATATGTACTTTGCTCAGTTTTTTGGTTGGGAACAGATTTTTTTTTTTTACTCTAACAACTATTTCATAAATATATAATAAAATTTCCAGGCTTTTAAATTTCTTTAGAAGTAAGGACGTCAAAGGAACAATTCTTGTTAAGCATATAATCTTCTGTTATCAGCTTAGGCTACTGGCCTGGATTTTTGAAAAATAATGAGTCAGATAATATTGTGCTATTATTTGTACACTATTTTATATTTTAAGCTGCTTTTATTAGATCCAGAGATTTTTGGAGCTCAAGGGGTCTCAGAGATGATAATCACCTAATTTTATAGATAAAGTAACAGAGACCCAGAGAGGTTAACCTGATTCTTTTGACAATGAAAGAATTGGATCAAGTGAGTTATAACCCAGTGGTGGCACTGGGGTTAGTGGGGGATAGTCATGGGGGGGCTCCACTTTGACCTCCACTCCATCTGTGGTGTAAGTCTCCTGTCATCCTCCCTCCTGTCTTCCTCCAATAAATGATCTATTAAAAACTGTGATACACTAAGCAACCCAAGCTTCTGAACAAGCTCCCTCAAGCACCTCATATTTCTGCCTTGCCTGATGTAGAAATCCTAGGGTAGTCACTCTCCACCTTCAGGAATAAGCATTCTTCAATATTTTGGGTTAAATGCTGTCTCCCCCCCGCCCCCCAATTCATGTGCTGAAACTCTACACCCTAATGCCTAATGTGCTATAAGAGATGAGGTCTTTGGGAACTAATTAGGGTTAGATGAGGTCATAAGGGTGGGACCCTCCAGAAGGAGATTAATATCTTTATGAGTGCTGAGTGCCAAGAAAGCTTGCTTCCTCTCTCTCCATCATGTGAGGATATCCGAAGTCAGCAATCTGCAACCTGGGAAATGGCCCTCACCAGAATCTGACCATGCTAGTGCTCTGATATTGGGCTTTCAGCCCGTGTAAGAAGTAAATTTCTGTTTATAAACCACCCAGTCTGTGATATTTTGTTACAGCAGATATTTTGTTACAGTCCTTTGAAAGGACTAAGACATTCACCATGGGCCTTGATATTTATGGGCTTTGAACAACAGGGTTGTTGGCATGTTGTTGTTTCTTTTATTCCCTTTATTTTTATTTATTTATTTATTTATTTTTTGAGACAGAGTCTCACTATGTCACCCTGGGTAGAGTGCTATGGTGTCACAGCTCACAGCAACCTCAAACTCTTGGGCTTAAAAGCAATTCTCTTGCCTCAGCCTCCCAACTAGCTGCAACTACAGGCGACCACCACAATGCCTGACTATTTTTTACTTTTGGTTGCAGTTGTTATTGTTGTTAGCAGGCCCTGGGCCAGGCTCAAACCTGCCAGCCTTGGTGCATATGGCTGGCGCCATACTTGCTGAGCCCCTTTATTTTATTTTTATGTGTCTCTCTCTACCTGGCTTGCATTTAGGGCCATATTTTGGAGATAGTGTTTATGTACATCTGTGGGAAACAATACATCTCTTCTTCCCTGTAGGCACTAACTAGCTGGCCTATTTAAGCTTAATTTCTTCTTGGGAATTAGCTAATTACTCTTTGTGGGGCAGTGTCTTTTCCAGCAACAGCAACTCAGGACCTTCCAAAATCATTTCTGGAACTGAATGTGGTGCTTTTCCCTCTTTTATCTTAGAGTACCTTGTGAAGTTCAGGAAATGATTATTTTGTGTACTTGCTCTAAGAATATATAAAACTTAACATGGTCTAATTCAGTTACACAATAATGTTGTCAAAGATAAACAAATGCAGACAGTTAAAGTGATAAGGACAGACTGTAATCAGCAAAATACTATTGCAATATGGATAGGGCGACCAGATTTTAACATTGGTAAACCGGGACAAGGTGGGGCAGGGGATGGGGCAGGGCAGGGCCTGACAAGAATGCAAATTTGATAAGCAGTTCTCAATAATCACTTCTCAGCAATTATTTGTTATTATTACAGTTTAACATAAAATTAACAAAAATAATATAAAACTCATATCCTGGCGAAATAGCCACATGGCAGCCGAAAACCGTATATTTCCTTCCTGTTCTCCTGCCAGTTTGTGCACTCTTTCCAAAAATTGGGACTTTTTAAAAACGCCGCCGGACTGTCCTGCCAAAAGCAGGATGTCTGGTCACCCTAAATATGGAAGAGGGTCCAGTGTGAAATGAACTTAACTTCAATTTATACAGAAGTGACTGGGCATTTTAAAGGGAGAATGAAGGAGAAAGAAAGGGGGATGAGTGGAGCCTCAGTAGAGTTAGGGAAGTAAAAAATTACAAAGGGCTGGTTAGTGTAAATACAATTAGGCCAGCCGTGTCTGTTAGCGGCCCTGCCTCAGAGACGGGGATCTAGAGGTCCTTTCCTTCTTGCTGACTAAGTTTTTAAGGCATGGGCTTCAGTTTCTAAAGAAAGACACTCTTTTTTTTTTTGCCATTTTTGGCTGGGGCTGGGTTTGAACCACCACCTCCAGCATATGCGGCTGGCGCCCTACCCTTTTGAGCCACAGGCGCCGCCCAGAAAGGCACTCTTGTGTTGTAGAAGATATATACATACCTCAAAGGAACAGGAGAAGGATTCACAACTGTGATCCCTATGTTTGATGGTAACTGCTCCAAGAAAGGGAGGGTCAGACCAATTCTATGGAGTTGGTTACAACAAAGAGTAAATTCTTTCACAGCTTTGAGCTTTCTCAGACAAGCACACTGAAAGGTTTGGGTCATTCTGTGGATGTGATTGTGAGCTGTTAGAAACTACTTGGTGTTTAAGTCTTTTTAATGTGTGGGTAGAGGGTCAGACAAAAGTCATTTGTGTTGAGTGTACAATTTTTCCAAGCCAAAGTTGAGGCCTGATAAAGGAGAAGACTCAGAGGATCCTGGTTGGAGTTTGGTCAGGGAAGAAATATTACTTGTGAGACATGTTATTTTATTTTAATTAAAAAAATTTATTTGTCAAAGTCCTTGTTCCTTCATCTGTAAAATGGGAATATTAACATCTCATACACTCTTAGGAACATCTAACAACACTGTCCAATACAAATATAGAATAAATCTCATGTCATTTTCAATGTCTTCATAGTCATTTTAAACACAAAAAAGTCAAAATAAACAGGAAAAGCTAATATTGGTAGTATATCTTATTCACCCCAATATATTCAAAATACAATCATTTCAACATGCGATCAACATTAAAAAATTACTGGGGATATTTTGTATCCTTGTTTTCGTTCTAAGTCTTTGAAATTCAGCGTGTATTTCAGACTTGCTGCACTTTTCAATTAGCACCAGCCACTTCTCAGCCTTCCAATGGCCACCCTCGCCTACAGAGTTGGACAGCAGCGGTTTAGGGTGGGCGGTTCATAGCTGGAAGGGGCGGAGCTGCTCGGAGAGCGCCTTTTGGGCCCCAGCGGTTGCCGTAGGAAAGCGCCGGCTGTGGCGGCGCCACGTCCTCTGCGGCGCTGGTGGCGGCGGCGGCGGCGGCAAGAGAGGACTCGGGGAGTTAAGCTTTGGGTAGCTCCGGACAGCCATGGCCTTCACCCTCTACTCCCTGCTGCAGGCAGCCCTACTCTGCGTCAACGCGATCGCCGTGCTGCACGAGGAGCGATTCCTCAAGAACAGTGAGTGGGGGGACCCGGGGCGCGGGTTGAGCCGCCGGGGGTGGGGAGCCAAACCGAGTAAGGGGACAACCTGGGCGGGGACAGACGAACGGCTGAGGGTTTGTTTCCGAGTGAGGAGGGGGGCACTTCCTTAGACGGGAAGCTGAGTCCTCTCACCAGCTTTGTACTCAACTGCGGTTGAACGTTCAACAGAAGACCACTGTGTGCAAGGCCCTGGGGGCCGGTGTGGGGCAGTACGGAGGTGACCCAGGGACGCTCCTGCCTGCCATTAGGTTAGGTTAGGTCAATAACTTAGTTATATTTTTCTCGTAACTGCTTTTACAGATCGAAAACCCGGGGTTTGAGCTTTGAGTTAAACAGTTGGGGGGCGTGGCTCATTTTGGAGCACTGGTAGTTAGTAGAGTGAACTTAGTGGAGGCCCATGGTGGTTCCGGACTTTGGAGATAGTATGAAAGGGAAAGTGTTGGAGTTATCAGGACATCTAGCTATCCATGTTCCAAGAAAAGTTTATTCAGACAGCTTATTGGGTGTCTACAATGTGCTAGAATCTCAGAATACAGAAATGAAGACACAAGGACGCCTATCAGGACCTCACAGTCCAGCGATCTTCGTTCCTTTCCAGGCGAGCTGATTTTTGCTGTGTGAAGCAAAATTAAGGCATGATACTGCATGATGTGAATCATTTGTCACGGCATATCAAACATGTTTCTGTGAATCACTGAAACGCAAACCCACAAGCAAGAGTGATTCATTTTATTGATTACTTCAGAAGAGATTTACTGAGCACCAATTATATGCCAAGCCCATACATTAGTGACAGCAGTCTCCTGCCCTTCTCACTGAAGTTAATCTAAATAAAAACTGAACAAATAACAAGTATGCAGAATATTATGAAAGAGAAATCAGGGAGATATTGCCTGTGAATCTGCAAAAGCTTTATGGAAGAAGTGTGTCTTATTTAAAATCTGATAAGTGAGTAAACATTAACTAGGTGAAGATTAAAGGTTATAAGTTGGAAGGTTAAGGATCTTGCAAATCCTTAAACAGTGGGCCTTAAATAGCATAGAACTGGTGGGAAAACTCTGAGGCAACTGAAAACTTCATCATAAGCAAGGCAATGAAATGATCAGATTTGTGCTATTTACAAGATCCTTCTGGAGAACAGATCACAGAAGAAAGAAGATTAGGTGTGGAAAGAACTGTTCTAAATAAGGCAAGAAGAGTTAGGTTCAAAAAACAGTAGCAATAACTAATAATGTAGCACTTATCAAGTGCCTTACATATATTAACTAATGCAATCCTCACGACATAGGTACATTTTAATGGAGAACCAGAAATACAGAGACAGTAGGTACATAGGTAGCTTTTGTAAGATCACACAGATAGAAAGTGGTAGAGCTAGGATTCAAACTTAGTCTGACTCCAGAGTCTCTTCACCATGATATTATACAGAAAAAAGAAGGGATTTTGTGAGTTGAATTTTGTCCCCCAAAAGTTTGGTTGAGGTACTCAAATGTGACCTTATTTGGAGACAGAATCTTTGCAGATACAATCAAAGTTAAGATTAGGTCATACTAAATTAAGTTGGGCCTTCATAAGAAGAGAGAGATACAGAGACACATGAATGGACACAGAAGAATTATGTGACAGCTGAGACAGAGATTGTACTGATGCAGCTATAAGCCAAGGAATAGGGATTTTCAGCAACTATCATATGTTAGGAGAGAGGCATGGACAAGATTATTCCTCAGAGCCCCCAGAAGGAACCAGCCCTCTTACACTTTGATTTCAGACTTTTGCCCTCCAGAATTAAGAGAAAATTTCCATGTGGTAAGCCACTTGGTTGCTGGTACTTTGGCATAGCAGCCCTAGGAAGCTCATATTGATCAGAAGATATTTTAAAAGTAGAAAAGGTAGATCTTACTGTTGAACATTGGGAATGAAAGATAAAGTCAAAGATCTCTTGGTTCTCTGCCTTAAGCCACTAAGTAAAAGGATAGTACCTTTACTGAGTTAGTGAGTATTAAAGGAAAATTAGGGGTGATGGTGGGAGACAAGGAGGTAAAGAGATAAGTTTTGGATATTCTGAGTTTGAGATATCTTTGAGATATACAAGTGCAGATGTAAAATAGTCAATTGCGTTAAAGTCCTTAGAAGCACAAACCAGGGTGGAGACTGAAATTTGAATTTGTCAAGCATAGCTGATAAATGAAGCCATGTGAGATGAAATTACTCAGGGAAAGAGTAGAGTACAATAAGAATTGGTGCCTGGGGCAGTCCTAGAATCTTCTGCAGTATATTATGTTTAGGTAGAGATGGAAGAGCTGACAGGCAGGAGAACTTGGTAAGTGAGCAAAACAGAGAGAAACAGAAACATACGTTGTGAGGTTTAAGGATGTTCAAAGGAGGGATAGTACAATAGTGGGATGTTGCTCAGACGCTAAGTATAGCAGTCTCCCCTTTATACATGATTTGGCTTCTGAGTTTCAAGTAATTACCTATAGTTACCTGTGGTCTGAAAATAATAAATGCAAAATTTAGAAATAATTCATAAGAAATTATAAGCTGTTCTAAGTAGCTTCATGAAAATCTTGCACTGTGTGGACATGAACCTTCACTTTGTCTATGTACCCATGTTGTATACGCTATTCATCTGTTAGTCACTTCATAGCCATTTCAGTTATCAGAACAAAAAAATATATATATAGGGTTTGGTACTATCCATTACTTAAGGCATCCCCTAGGGCAAGGATGTCCAACCTTCTGGCTTCTCTGGGCCACATTAGGAGAATAAAAGTTGTCTTTGGTCACTCATTAAATAGTTAAACACTGATAAGAGCCAATGACCAAAAGAAGGTCCATGCATAATTTTCGTGATATCCATCACCACAGATAAGCAAAAAGTCCTCACATAATAATCCTAATTATGCAGTGGCCTGTTCAGAGAGTCTTTTAGATTTTTTTTTTTTAAACAGAGTCTCAACCTGTCACCCTGGGTAGAGTGCCACAGCGTCACAGCTCACCGCAACCTCCAACTCTTGGGCTTAAGTGATTCACTTGCCTCCGCCTCCCAAGTAGCTGGGACTACAGGTGCCCACCACAACACCCGGCTATTTTTCTTTTTCAGAGAGTCTTTTTAAATCACTGGGCAGGTCCCAAGTTTGTGATCACTAAATATAGAAAATGTACATATCAGGTGGCACCTGTGGCTCAAGGGCAGAGTGCCGGCTCCATATGCCAGAGGTGGTGGTTCAAGCCCAGCCCTGGTCAAAAAAAACTGCAAAAAAAAAAAAAAAGAAAAAAAAAGAAAATGTACATATCTAAGTAATAAAATGTCTTTGGTTTTTTTGGACATTTTTTATGATAAAGATGGGCAACATAAAACTAGTGGAATATTTTTACATTGTATTTGAGAAATTAATACTATTCTTAATGTGCTTCATTCTTGAAAATAGTTGTCCACAAATGTAGGTGCTGCCAAAAAGTGATAACATGAATAAGCTGTGATTGTAAAGTGAGGGATATTTGTCTCTAGGAAGATAGGACCTATAAAGATCCAGTAATGAGACATGATCAAATTTTTAAGTTGAATGTCAGAATGCAGTTCTATGCATACCATTTGAAAATTGATAGGTAACATATTTATGTTGAAAGAAAATAGAGTTACAGGCTTGGGGCCTATAGCTCAGTGGCTAGGGTGCCAGCCACATACACCGAGGGTGGTGGGTTCGAATCCAGCCAGGGCCTGCCAGACAACAATGACAACTAACAAAAAAAATAGCCAGGCATTGTGATGGGTGCCTGTAGTCCCAGCTACTTGGGAGGCTAAGGCGAGAGAATTGCTTAAGCCCAAGAGTTTGAGGTTGCTGTGAGCTGTGACACCATGGCACTCTACCGAGGGCGACATAATGAGACTCTGTATCAAAAAAAAAAAAAAGAAAGAAAAAGAAAATAGAGTTGCAAATGCACCAAAATACGGATTATTCCTAGAAAATCAAGAAATTTGTTTTCAAATTCTTGCATCAAATCAAAAAGCAAAGCTGTATACTTTTCGCTGTTCACAGGATTGTGTTTAGCCAACATATGGAAATGCATAAAATTGTTTGCTTTAATTTGAGCTTGCCATAATTTTGGTTTCATTTGAAATGCTGTTATGGTTTGAAACATTGTATTGATAAATTGGTTTTCACCTTGAAGATACATGTTTAACTGATTTAACCAAGCAGTTAAATCTACAGAAAAATGCTAAATCTGTAAGCCAGTTTTCATTGTCACGTTTTGGCACAAATTTGGTTTTTGATACCAAAACAGCATGTCACAGATCATAAAATCTTTTCAGCATTTGGCCTTGACTTCCAAAAAGTAAATGAAGTCGCCATAGTCAACATTAGTACTTTTAAGGAATTCCTGGAATTGATGATGATTAATCCCTTAACGCCTATGAAATTCATAGACAGTGAAGATTTGCATGATGTTATCCATTTTTAAAGCTTTTGCATATAAATTTTCTTGATGTACTATGCAGTGACATTTCATTAAATGTGAGTTTTGGGTGGCAATTGTATAGCCTTCTATTAATTTTACAAGTCCCTCTTTTTACCTGCCATTGCTGGGGCACCATCGGTAACTATACCAGATATGCGGACAGTGGACAAAGAAAATGCTTTAACATGTTTTTTACTGCTTTATATAAGTCTCTTAATTCTGTTGTACCTTTTAATGGCACTGAAGAAGCCATTTTGTCAGTGACATTATATTCATCATGAACATCTCTAATGAAAATGGTAAATTGAGCTGTATTTGTAGCATCAGTGCTGCCATCCATTGCCAAAGCATAAAATATTTCAGGATTGAACTTTAAATGTTGTTTCCTTAGAAACTAACACTGTCCTGATTTACCAAGGAGGCATTCCCATGGTAGGTACCCCATTGTCTTCCTTCAAAGCATTTATTCCAGATTCAGTGAACTATTTGTGTAATTATTTTGAAACAGCTGTTCCTTCATTAGACTGTAAGCTACATGAGAACAGAGACGTTTTGTTATGTTCGCTGCTATATTATTCCACCTAGTGATTGGCCCATTTGTTACAGGAAATGAAGAAAAACTTCTGCCTTTTAATCTAGGAACTTTTCTCTTTCACCAGCTAGTCTTCTCTCTTTTTCAATGAAGAAAGTATCCCACTTCCTACTTAATGCCGTATTCTCCATCTGTGTCTTACGTTCTATCTTCTCAGAACATTTGAGCTACCAGTTTCCTCACTTATCTCCTGTACCTTTTATTTCCTTCTCACTATTATATCCTTTCCATTAGCAATTCATTTTTTTAAATTATGAAGGTTTAAAAACATACCTATTACTCAATTATAATTTAATTTTTAACTTTTAGTGGAGCGTGATGGCTGTCATCCCAGTCCTTGGGGAAACTGAGGAGAGAGGATCCCTTGAGGCCAGAAGTTTGTGACTAGCCTGAGCAAAAGCAAGACCCCATCTCTACAAAAGATAGAAAAATTAGCTGGTTGTGGTGATATGTGCCGGTAGGCCCAGCTACTTGAGAGGCTGAAGCAGGAGGATCACAGGAGTTTGAGGTTGTAGTGAGCTATGATGATGCCATTGCACTCCAGAATGGGTGACAAAGCGAGACCCTGTCTCAAGAAAAAAATAAATAAATTGTTAACTTTTTGTCATATGTGTTTTTTCCTGCTTGCTTTAAATTACTGATACTCTGTTTCATTCTTAAATATGAAACAGTATGTATCTTTAAAAAAATAAGGATATTTCCCTATCTCATATCATAATCCTCTTAAGAAAATTTAGTGATTCCTTAATGCCATCTACCACCTATTCCATATTCAAATTTTATCAAATGTTCCCCAAATGTCTTTTACAGTTGATATTTTTGGCGTTTTTTTGTTTGTTTATTGTTGGGGATTCATTGAGGGTACAAGAAACCAGGTTATGGTTGATATTTTTGAACCAAGATTTAGTTAAGTTCTACACAATGCATATGAGTATCTCTGTCTTTGCATCTCTCTTTTCTTTTTGTCTTTCTTGGAATATATTTGCATTTCTGGTCATTCACTTCCCCACTTTCCTCATGACACTGACTTGCTAGATTTCACTGTCAGAAAGAAAAGTTCATGTTTAAACATTGCATTCTACCAAACATTTGAAGACGATTTAATACCCTTTCTACACAAACTCTTACTAAAAACAGAGAGGAGGGCACACTTTCCATTTTGTGCCATGAGGTCGGTATTAACCTGATACAAGTGTCAGGCACTTGCAAATGTACGTGAGAATTATTAGAAGAGCATTTAGAAAATATAATGATCAGACCCTTCTCGACCTACATTGAGATTTTATAGACAAGAAGTTCAGTAGTGTATATTTTCCAAAACTTCTGCAAATGATTGAGATTTATATTCGTATATAAAAACTATTGGCACAAACTATTGAATGCCCAGAGATATTAATGCTTTGCCTTCCACAACTTTGTCTTACATATTTTCTTTTCTGTACAGAGGTAGCATAGAAATATTTGGCCTGAGTGTGTGTTTTGAATGTGGATAACTAAATATGTTTTTGATAATTTCTTCCTACTTTTTATTTTCTCTACCTAGAACTCAGATTATTTTGACAGATTGATGCTCTAATTTTTTTTTTCTTTAACTGTCTGGTAGGTATTTCTCAGTTTGATCTTCTAACCCTTTCATTAGAACTTTTTTTTTGAGGAGATAGAGTCTCTCACTTTGTCACCCTTGGTAGAGTGCCTTGGCATCATGCTCACAGCAACCTCAAACTCTTGGGCCCTAGCAATTCTCTTGCCTCAGCCTCATAAGGAGCTGGGACTACCGGTGCCTGCCACAACACTGCCCAGTTATTTTATTAGAGATAAGGTCTCACTCTGGCTTAGGTTGGTCTTGAACTCTTAAGCTCAAGCAATCTACCTGCCTCGGCTTCCTGAAGTGCTAGGATTACAGGCGTGAGCTGGAACTTTTTATCTTAATATAGAAAAAGCTTCTTCTTGATCCCTTAATGTTCCCTTTTTATGATATCTTTTCCTGGTTTCATAGCTATAATAGTTTTTCTCTAAGGTTTTTTTCTTTTTGATAAGACAGTTTCACTCTATTGCCCAGGCTAGAGTGCCATGGCATCAGTGTAGCTCACAACAACCTGAAACTCCTAAGTTCTAATGATCTTCCTGCTTCAGCTGCTCAAGTAGCTGTGACTATAGGCTCCCGCCAGCTAATTTTTTATTTTTAGTAGAGATAGGGTCTCACTCTTGCTCAGGCTGGTCTTGAAATCCTGAACTCAAGTGATCCTCCCAACTCGGCTTCCCAGAGTGCTAGGATTACAGGTGTGAGCCACCATGCCCAGCCAGGTTATTAATTTTTACAATTTTTTTTTCTGCTTCTTGCATTGTCTCTTTCTCACAGTTTCCTTTTCTTTTTGTTTGATCTATCTTTCATATTAAGAATTTTTCTTTCTTGACAATGACACTTCATTTTTAAGTGTAAGGCAGTGAAAGGCTATTTGGAAGCTATGGGTGTGAGATGGGGGGATGTTTACTAGTGGATGTCACCATAAGGTAAATGAAGAAGTTGGCCATTTTGTTGAGATGTGAGGCCTTTCAAATGTTAATATCTGAAGTCTTTCTTCCTGGGCTGCTAGCTAATGTCCAGAGTAATTTTCTAACTTCCTGCCTGTAGAATATGTCTTACATACCTAGACTTAGATGGGCAGAAGGAGTCATACTTTGGAACTCAGACTTTTATTCAAGCCACCCTTCTTGGACATCCCCATGTCCAGAACTTCTGTGTTTCAGTTTCTGTTGAGGGTAAACATCCTGTCTTCTGATGAAGTAAGAGAGGGACAGTCTTCCCATCATTGCAGTCCAAGAAAGGGGATGGAGGGTATCTACCTGCTCTTACGCAGATTTTCAGTTAATTCTGATTTTCATCCCCATTGCTCTCTCTGGCGTTTTGAGGTTCCTCTCATTTTTCCAGAGTTTTCAGCACATTTCACCTCAAGAATTTTTGTGTGTGCTCCCTGTAAGGTTTTCTCTGCTAAATCAGACTTTTTCCGTTAAATTTTTTTATTGTCCAAATTTTGATTGACTTCTCTTGTCTGGAGACTTCTCTCATTAACCTATACCTTTATTGTCATTTTTAGTAGAATTTCCAGAGAAAGCTAAGAAAAAGTACATATTCATCATGTTTAACCAAAACCAGGATGCTTGCTTATTTGTGCAGAGCTGTTATATTAGGTTTATATGAGTGAGGCTGTAAACTAGATAGAAAATTATCCTAGTCATTCTGCTTCTCCATAGAAATTTTCCTATAGCAGTTATACAGCTTGAAACACACACAACTGATAGTGGTCATTTCGTGTGTCGTGCATGGCTAGAGAGGCCAGTACGAAATAATTTTAACCATGCTATCAGTAGTTAGGGGTTGATACTACACTTTGAACTTAGAAGACCAAAAGAGGACTGCCTTACAGGGAAGAGTGCAGATTGAACTACCTGAAAGAGCGAGACAGATACATGGAAGAAAGAAATTAAAATAAAACATGTAATACAGTTAAAGCAAACGTTGATGAAGTAGCATGAATATTTATTTATTTTTTATTTTTTTAGAGTTTGAGGTCTTGCTCTGTTGCCCAGACTGGAGTGTAGTGGCATGATGGTAGCTTACTGCAGCCTTGAGCTCCTGGGCTCAAATAGTCCTACTGCCAAGAGACATACTCCCAAACACCATAATTGCAAACGTTTAAATCCCGAGAGATCAAAATCCCTAAAGTTTAATCCCAAAAGATCACAATCTTAACATCCAAAATCCTGAAAGTCATAGTCCCAAGAAATTAAAATCCCAAATCCAAACTCTTTTGGAAAGAATCAGTGCGATTTTGGTTATGTGCAGGAAGATAGATACTGGTAACAATGTGTTACTTGTGTTATGTTAGGTGCAATTATAGCCTTGTTTTTTCTGAATTTTGCAGAAAATTCAGAAGAGTAGATTGGCCATAAGATGTGGCAATGATGAAAACTTCATTTTAAAAATGTCATTTTCCTGTGTTGGCATTCTTCCAACTGGTGACATTCCAGGAGTTTTTAATGAATTGAAGCCTCGTTGGCATGAGAAAGCCAGCAAAGTTACTGACTGGATCAGAAATAATTATGCACATGAGAGGATAGGAAGACACCAAATAGTGTTGCTGTTTGGTCACCAGTATTGTGGTCTGTGTATGAGTGCATGTGGAATGCATTTCAGAATACCCAAAATGACACAGAAGATGGAAAAGTAGAATAGGGCCTGCACATATTGGTATATATCACATCACAGAATAATTTCAAAAAGAATGGTACCACACGGAAAATGAATATGAATGCTTTGTCAGAAGAGCCATGTCCTAAAACAAAAAAAGTAGTTTTTTTTTTTTTTCTTTATTTGAGACAGGGCCTTACTCTTTTGGCAGAGTGCAGTAGCATCATCATAACTCACTGCAACCTCGAACTTCTAAGCCCAGGAGTACCTCCTACCTCAACCTCCCAAGTAGCTCGAACTATAGGCATTTCAGTGTATGATTTTTTTTTTTAGTAGAGACATTGTCTCACTATTGCCTGAGCTAGTCTTGAACTACCAGCCTCAAGGGATTCTCCTGCCTCCATCTCTTAAAGTGTTAGGATTACAGGCATGAGCCACCACCCTTTGACTATTCGTTAGGAGGTAAGACTTCAAAATATAGTTAACGAACATGAAAGCTGGTCAGCTTTTATGAATTATTTCCATGAAATTGCCCATAACCTAGCCCTGTAATATGTTTTCATATGTTAAATTTTTTTCTTTTCTTTTTCTTCTTTTAGATTTTTTTCACTATCTTAAATTTTTGGCATTGTTTTTCTTAATTCCTTATGCTATATATTTTATCTTTGTATTAGTTCCAGTATTGGAGGTATAAATTTTGTAGAGATTTTTTAGAGAGTTCTAATTCATTTTATGTATTTTTTTGTAAGTTTGACTCCATGAAAGTGTGTTATCACAATGTTAAATATATGTGTAAGCATTGTGCAAATATATAAAAATGTTGCAATTTCCTTAGTAAGTGAAGACATGTCCTTTTGTACATATGCATTTATGAAAAGTAAAATTTCTTGAGATCTCAGCTATTTGGACAACTTTACATACGGTGTAGTAACCCATAGCAATTTTTGATCAAGCTCATGTAAAGGGTTAGTTAGGTTGTTTGTCCTAACATTTCAGATGACCACAGTTATAAAGCTGGGTACACACAATCACCAACCACAGTGATGTACATTTATAGATAGATCTCTTTTGACCTACTTATAAATACAGTTCACATGCTCATAACTTATAACCACGCAAACTGTAATTAGTACATTTGACTTGCGTTCTGTTCTTGCTTGCAAAAATGTGTCATTATTGCCTATTTTATTGTGTAACATGGCCTATAAAGCATTCTGTTATGTTTTTATATGTTTCTCAAAAAAGTCCACTGTAAAAAATGTAAATAAATATCTTTTAAACAATTAAAACAATTATTTTTCCCACATTTTGATCTTTCTGGATTGTGATTTTTGGGATTTTAGGTGTTAGGGGTTTTGGTCATTTGTTAACCAGGATTACATTAAAAGTTTTCCCATGTAGGCCAGGTGTGGTGGCTCACACCTGTAATCCTAGCACTCTGGGAGGCTGAGGCAGGTGGATTGCCTGAGTTTTCGGGTTTGAGACCAGCCTGAACAAGAGCAGGACCCTGTTTCTAAAAATAGCCAAGCATTGTGGCAGGTGCCTGTAGTCTCAGCTACTTGAGAGGCTGAGGCAAAAGAATTGCTTGAGCCCAAGAGTTTGAGATTGCTGTGAGCTATGACTCCATGGTACTCTAGTGAGGGTGACAAAGTAAGACTCTGTCTAAAAAAAAAGAAAAAGCCCAGTCCAGAAATAAATGGAAGAAGTGAACATTTACAAAACAACAATAAATAATAAAAGTTTCCCCAAATAAGGTGGACAGTGATTCTCAGCTATAGAGTTTTAATAATAATGATTATGTTAGGTTTTATAAATTCTGAACTGAGCAAAATTAATTACAGAGTTTGACAATATGCTTTGTTTTTCATTTGTGACCTGATAAATACTTTGTTTGGTAGTTTTTAAAAGGAGAGAAAAAATACTACCAGAGTATCATAGTAGTCATCTTCCCTAAACTAAATGGCATGGAATAATTTAGACTGTAGTTTAATTTATAAGATAAGAGCACAAATGAAGTGAAATGAGGTCCCTGCTGCTATCAAAAGTAAAAAGAAAAAACTCAAATATTTAACTCAATTTTTTCTTTTTTTTTTTTTTAAGTTTCAGATTAATATGAGGGTCCAAATGATTAGGTTCCATGTTTGCATTTGTTTAGGTGAGGTCCCTGTTGTAGTTGTGTCCTGTACCCAGGATTGTGCTGTATATCCTTATATTGTGCCTGTTAGGTGGGAGCACACCATTCCCCCTCTGTCTTCCCCCTTCCCCACAGCTTGAATTGAGTTTTTCTTCAATATTGTTTTAACTTTTCTTATAAGTCATATGACTTTATATTTTATGTCAAGGGCTCAAACTAATCTTTTAAAAGATGACTAATGGAGAAAACAAGGTGAATGTATAATAAATTTTAACACAATTAATCATTTTTATATTATACAGTTGGCTGGGGAACAGACCAGGGAATTGGTGGATTCGGAGAGGAGCCAGGAATTAAATCTCAGCTAGTGAACCTTATTCGGTCTGTAAGAACCGTGATGAGAGGTAAGAAATACCAGCAGAGCACTCTTAAATTTTAATCTTGTGCTTCAGTATAAAAAGCAAAGCTTCTAAGTGTGAATACTTTCACATACCCTCTTTGTAGTGGGAATTTTTTTTCTCTTTAACATGGCTGTACTGCTTGAAATTTAGTGGTATTTTTCCTTAGTTTGCCTCTCATTTCTGTGTAAGCCAGATGGTGCAGATGCAGTGTTTTGTGGTATAATCTGTGTTATCTGTCAGAGCTAAAAGACAAAATGACATTCTTGCCTTTTGGAAATTCTGGTGCCTTCAAGTTACAAGGGTCATATAGAGAAAGCATGGAAGGCTTTCAAGAGAAAAATTAAGTACTCATGACTGTCAATCTGTTGGAAAATATTTTCAAGAAGTTGAAGAAGGAAAATTTAAGACCATTAAGTTATGGTCTCTTCTCTCTTAAATCACAATCTTGGATACAATGTTAAATAAATCTACTCTTAATTTAATGACAAAGCTACAGAATCTTCATTATACTGGGTTTTTAATCCCAAGTGTCACTGGCAGCCGTGTGGGCCTGCTTCTGCCTGGGTCCAGTGTGCTTCTGTGTTCCCTGAGCTGCACTAGGCATCCACAGATGTTTCATATTGATGTAGTTGTGCCAGTGTGACCTTCATTCCCAGTTATGCAAGCTCTCTTTAAATAAATTTTGGATTTTATGATCTAGTGTATTTTTGAATGTTTTTCTGTTGTAACTGTTTACAATATGATTATGATATTATTCTGTTATTTCAATGCTTCGTGGGTGGTAGTAACTATTGCTTAACTTTTTTCATCATTTTGCTTTATAGTAACAAATTGGTTTCTTTTTCTTTTTTTCCCTTTGCAGTGCCATTGATAATAGTAAACTCAGTTGCAATTGTATTACTTTTATTATTTGGGTAAACATCAGTGGAGGAAATGGAGACTCAGAAGAAGTGTCGGCAGAAGTTACTACTTCAGTCATTGGAATATTTGTATCTTAGCAGGCTGACCTTGCACTTGACAAAAATGTAAAGCAGACAATAAAACCAGAGTTCCTTTTTATCTTATTTTTTTTTGATGTTGCACTTGTATTTTCATTATAAAAAAGATCAGATCATCAGATGCAGTAACTTTCCAGGACTGGAATACATTTGGTTGACGACTGTTAATAATAGTTAATGCTCTGGTAAAGATTACTAAAAGGGTGCAGGACTGTTGCTTCTGTTTTGTTTAGATATTTTTCTATCTCTCACTTCTCAGGGATGAATTTTTTTCTTCAAAGTTTTGAAGTTCCTTATGACTTAGCCATGACATGAGAGTGATTATCTGCTTGGATAAAATTTAAAGGATTTTTAAAAAAGCAATTTACTATATACGAAATTATAAATAGGTAATTTGGATAGTTTTATTTTAAATTCTTGGGTTGACCATTTTGTTTATATATTATCTCAGCTATCAAGAATTCAAATTTATAAACACTATTGAGGAGTAATATTTTCTGACTTCAGGGAGAATTCTGATTTTGTAAGTCAGTCACATGATGATTAGTTTTTATCTAAGTTATTTTCATGCATTTGTTATTTATTAATTGGCCTGAATATTGAGACCAGACCAGTGTTAACATACTTTCATTGGTAGAAAAATTTAGAAAAGTCTGTACCCTTTTTATAATGAAGACTTTTCAAAAGAATTAGCATAAATATTAGCCTGCAAGAACAATCTTAAACAATCACAATTAAACTATATTAGAAAAGAAGATGATTTATCATGAAGCATTTATCTCCCCCCAAATTATCACATTTCCATTTCTTGGTGGAGTGTCACATTCAAAGATGTGATTCTTAATTCTCATTCTCTGTCAATAGCACGTTCATGCTGGATAAGTTGTTTATTTTGTTTTGTTTTTATGCCTCAGACCATCTTGTGAGATACTTGCCCATCCCATAATACAGTTTTATGCAGAAAGGTTGAAACTATGTAAATGGATTTTGTGGAAATTTTCAGTTATAATATTTTAAAGGGGTTGAATGGCATCTTTGTTTATTTGTAAATAAAATTGGATTTCCAAGTCAAGCACTTGTGTACCTTAGTATAAACCTGTTAATGTTTACTGCCTTAATCTACATTTGGTGTGTAACATCTCTCATATATGTTCTTTGCTATAAAATCGCTGAGTATAGATTTAATGATTACTTAGCTCATGTGGGTAACTAATATATTTTGGCACTTAAAGGCAATGTGGGTTTTTTGGCCTCAGAGTTGATGGAGTAGTTCAAGTTTAAGCCACTGCACAGATTCAGAAGAAGCTGTTAATTGAGGGCACTAGCATGTTTTTACATGTGTAAGCCTTATGACATTTTAAAAAGAAAGAAAAGACCTAGTCTGAGGTCTTTTTTCATGTAAGGTATTACAGCACTCCTTCATGTTAATTTAATTTTGGAATACTGTCTAAGTCCACACTCAGGGGAGCAGTTACAGAAGGGCAGGCTCAAAGTATTCTGTAGCAAAGTGAAGGAATGAACATCAAAATATTTCAGACCTGGAGGCCACTAACACAATTCGAGTCTTAATATGGCTGAAAAGAGGTCCATAAGCTTTTACAGGTTACCCCTCGTTTCCCAGAGCAGTTTTGATTCAGTAACCACAGTATCTTATTTTAGAGTCTGATTGCCTGCCCATGTCATCCCCTTTATTCATTCTCCAGGTTAAAAATTTGTGATCATTCTTGACTCAGAACTGTTTATGATCCTTATGTATTCTGTTCCTACCTCTGTATGCCTCTCAACTCTTGTGAAGGGTCTAGGCTCTAGTCTATAAAAGCCAAATTTGTACCCTAATCCTTAATCAAGTTCAGTAGTTTTCAAACATTGATTAACAACAGAACCAGATTGTCAAAGGAATTCCAACATAGAATTGTAATACTATCTAAAACAGATAAATGTAGGTCCGTTTATGTATTTATTTTTAATTAAAGCAGGAGTGGGACCCAAAGGCTCACTGTTCAGCCTCTACCCCACTCTCGTCAAGCTTCTCAGGTGTTTCCACAAAATGCTAACTTTTCAAAAGCATGACTAAAAATTATGTTGTAAAATCCTGCTTTATGGGGCCAGGTACAGTGGTTCACATCTGTAAATCCTAGCACTCTGGGATGCCAAGGCGGGTGGATTGCTTGTGCTCAGGAATTCATGACCAGCCTGAGTAAGATTGAGACCCCCATCTCTAAAAATAGCTGGGTGTTGTGCCTATAATCCCAGCTACTTGGGAGGCTGAGGCAAGAGAATCTCTCCAGCCCAATGGTTTGAGGTTGCAGTGAGCTATGGTGCCACCACACTCTACCAAGGGCATCAAAGTGAGACTCTGTCTCAAAAAAAAAAAAAGAAATCCCTGCTTTATGTACAGTAAGAAAGGGCAGTCTGATTGTGCTGTGCAGGTATATAAGGTTACTTGTGTTTATACTCATGAAATGGAGAGGAAGCAATGTGTCTGAATAGTACAAAATAGGAGGCAGGATATTATTTACCAAACAAAACCTTTATCATGTCACTTAAGGCAAATAAACTTCCTAAGACCTCAGTAGGTTTTGGCTGCCTTATCTTTAAAATTGGTCAACAACTGTTTCAGAACTCAAATCTGGTCCAGATGATTTACGTACATTTTTTCAAATCACTAACCTTTGATTCTAGATGTATCACAACCAAAGAGATGCTCTCCTGAAATAAAATGTTTTTGGTAAAGTAAATCACTTTCTCATTGATTTATTATTCACAACATAAGATTTTGGTACTAATGAAAAAGGAATTCCTTTTTGCTAAAATTTTCCATGATCCCTCATTGGATTGGAGGTCAGATATTGTGAAAACATAGTGGGTAATGCCCATGGGAATTAATAATCAAGATAAGTTCTGGAACCCTACTGTTAGTGTTAGGTTTTCACTCCTCCTTTGGGTTTTTTTGCTCCATGTTTTTTTCCAAATTTAGCCCCTACCTTTTGAGGTCCCAGTCCTTCTGTATTCATTTTGCCTTGGGGCCAGTATAATCATTTGATGAGTTTTCTTGGTGAGGAGAAAGCCATTCTTTAGTCCTGTTTTCATTATTCCACATAGTGAGTGATACCTTCCGGTACACTACCCAATTGTCCAAACCTGGAATTTAGTTATCTTTTTCTTCTTTTGAGATAGTCTTGTGCCATCTCCCAGGCTAGAGTACAGTGGCATGATCATAGCTCATTGCAACTTCAAAATCCTGGGCTCAAGTCATCCCCCTGCCTCAGCCTTCCAAGTAGCTAGGACTACAGGCATGTATCATCACACTCTGCTACTTCTTTTAGTTTTCGTAAAGATGGTACCAATGCATTGTTTGGGCTGGTCTCAGACTCCTGGCCTTAAGGGATCCTCCAGCCTTGGCCTCCCAAAGCAATGGCATGAGCCACCATGCCATATCCCATTAATTATCTTGATGCCTTTCTCTCCCTAACCCCCAAACTAATCTGTCACCAATTTCAGACTCTTACCTCCTAAAGATCTCTTGCATTTGTCCTCTGCTTTGTTTCAGACATAGTTAAAGCATCTCTTCCTGTACCCCTGTCCATTCTGGCACCTTTCCCGTCTACTCTCCATACTCCAATACTTTCCTGAGAAAGTATTCAGAAAAAAAAGTATGTCTTATATTACTCACTTGCTTAAAATCTTTTGGTGGTGTTTTAATCTGGTCAAAGACTCAACTGGTTCAGAAAGGAAAACTAGAATCAAGTACCTTCTCCTTCAACGTGAGCTTGTTGCATAAAAACAAAGCAAAACCAAAACAACCTTATACTTAGCAAAGATAAGTAAGACAGAAAGAACTTGAGACCCAAGTGGGGAGAAAAAGCAAAAAGGCCCCAGTCCAGAGGCCAGAAAGGATTACAGTTCACACCATGGTTGGCTGCAGCACTGGGCCAAAGGGGTGTTGTATAGTGTTCCCATAGAATGTGGGTCGTTGGTCAAGGGCAGAACAGCAATTTTATTACATCCGTGTAACCAGAATGTGTATCCTATTAAATCAGACTGCTCCGTGAAGTTGTTCCTTTAGTCATTTTCTAAGTCAGTACGTAAGGGTGGCCATCTCTGCATTCAGTTTAAGTCCAAATAATTTACCTAGATCAAGAGGAAACAAGTACAGACCCCTAACGTATGTGAAAGGGTGGGGGTGGGAGAGGAGGTTCTACTGTACCAAGATATAGCTCCCCTAGGAACAGTCAGGTAGGCCTGCGGTAACTCTACCACAGGGAAAGGGATCAGGTGGGGAACCACAGCGTAAAGTTTTGTAATACTGATGAACGAAAAGAGAGTCGTACCCCCTAAAGTAGTGGTCAAGGAAGAAAAGCAGTTCTTTAGTCAAGTAGCTACGGAGAAAATGACTTCCGAGATTTAGAGATTTCAAGGAAAAAGTGTGATTCTGAGTTGCCCACCGAGAACGAACAAGAGGTGGAGGAAGGTAAGTGGAGGAAAAGAAATCTCGGTTCAACAACGATACTGTGGAATGGACAAAGGTAGGGATTTTAGTTCTTCCTCGTGAGCCTGGGCACAGCAGGCAGAGCCCTTGCGGGAGAGTTTCAGTTTCCCCTCAGTGGCAGTGCAGGACCAGGACTGGCCTGGATAGTGGGTGTCCCAACCCTAAGCCGGCAGAGGACCCCGGGCAATGGTAGCACCGGAAAAGGCGGGGCTTCCGGTGCGTTCCAGGGCCATTTCCGGCGTCCTTCTGGCAGCTGCGGGGCGCTCTAGGCCGGCTGCAGGGACCGGTGAGGCTTGCTGATTTTCCTGAGGACGGCGTGCGGAACAGGGGTGAGAAACCGCTCTGGGGCGGAAGAGGAAAAAGCAGAACTGGGGCCGGGCTGGTTGCCATCTTTTGTAATAGGGCTCGCGGCAATACGGGCGGCGTCCCTGCACCACTCTTCCCGCGGTGGGCACGGGCAAACCCCCGCGCTTGCTCCGTGAGGACTGCCCGCCTCCTCGGCCAAGGCGCCACTGCGCGTGCGCAGAACAGGCAGCTAGGCTCCTCTGGGCAGCCGCTTAAGCGTTGTCCTGTCCTGGGTTTCCCGTGGGCGGGTGGTGAGTCTGGCGTATTAGTCACTTCTGGAAGCGTGTCCCTGGACTGTATTTCGAAGCTAGCGTCTCTTATGGTTAGTTCGGCGTTTGTCAGACTGTGGAACTTGGTCTCCGACAGAGTGCAGTGACCATTCGTGAAGCTCCTTCCCACCCAAGAGGTGGAAGGATCGAAGTTGAGTGGGTGCCGATTTTGTTCTTGCAGCCTTTCTGCTTTCGAGACCGGGATCATGAGTTTAGTTAATTCAGAGCCTTTCTTGAACGTCTAAGCAACACAGTGGAAAAGGCAACACCTACCTTTCATTCACAAAGCTCTAGAATTTAGTAGAACAGATGCGGGCACGTCACCAGGGCAGTGATAAGTCTAATGGGAGCACATTGCCTCAGGGAAGGCACGCCGGAGGAAATGATACTTATCAGAGATTGAGGACTGGAGTAGATCTGGGGACAGGAGGGTGTAGGGGGTGAGAGTGTTAGAATACAGAGAGCAGAAGTGGTTTCAGACAAAAATCCCATAGTGAGGGAAATTAAGTACAGGACACTTGGTTGACTACAAATGCCATGGAACTTGGGTGCCAGTAGACACGGGTGAGTTCGGGAGGTAAACCAGAACTCTTCTCTAGCTGTGTTCATTGTTCAAACTATTCATAGAGCAGTGGGGAGCCACTGGAAGAATTTTAACTGGGAAGTGACTGAATAATATCATTTACTGAGTGAAGGCAGTGGTTCCAGAAAAGTCTGGAAATTCTTTGGAAGGAGAATTTGTACACCCCAAGGGAGGTTAGTAGGCATATTCTCCTTCTGAAAAGCCTCAATCTCCCAATAGAAATTTTGTATTGAAATATCTTATCTTAAGTATTTATTGCATGTTTTGAATTGTATTTCACAATGTATCTTTATTTTGATACACTTTCTTAAATCTTCAAGTTATATTAATATTTTAGGACTTTGCATCATATGTATCTTGTGATTTTTTTGGTCCTTGACACATCCCTCATGTACTCGTCCATCTTTCCTCCCCAAATTTGCCCCCCCCCAACCAATACATAGCCAAGCCTTTCTGTGAGTACAACACTGTTCATGATATTTACCTGTGTTAATTTCTTTAATCCTATCCCTCATTAGAGGTGAGTGTTACTATTGCTACTACTTTAGCAATGAAAAAAACAGGCTAAGAGGCTAAGAAAATTTCCCAGGTTCACATCGCTAGTAAGTAAGGATTCATCCCAGGCATGTAGAACTCCTTTGTTCTTGCACTTAACCACTGCACTATCACTATTGCATTTCAGCGAATGGGTTTGGGGCTGGAAATAGGCAATATAAAGCAGAGAGGATGTTTAAGAAGTTGTTGGAATAGTCATAAGAGATGATGACTTCAAAACTAAGATAGTTTTAGTAGTGATGAAGGTAAGTGAGTGGATTCAAGACTGTAAAGGAGGTGGAACTGATATGATTTGGCATCTGGATTGATAATGCTGCCAAACACTCATAAGGATCGTGGGACAAAGAACAACTTTCAGGGTGAAAGGACTTGCTGAATTGAGATGCTGGTGAGATATTCAAGGATGGATGTCCTCTGAAGTATCTAGAAGAGTTCCTCTTCGGATGAGAGAGGGAATTTGCTGTTCTTCTTTACGTTGACTATGTACTAGTTGTTTTATGGCTCTTCTAACGGACATCCCATGTAACCTGCTCAGATTATGGGAGATGGTGGGATGTGGACACAAGATAAACAAAATCATGGGTTACTTTGGAGCCTTTATAGTTGTTTTGAGATGATATTAGTGTTTTACAATTATATTTTATCAAATACCGCTTGTAGTTCAGGTAACAAGTATTACAAAGGTTCAGACGAGAAGAGAGATCATGGCAGAAGTGGACAAGTTAGTGGGACTAACTGAAGAATAACTGTATCTTGAGATGTGAATGGGCATCTAATTTTTCTTTTCAGTCAATCACTTTGAAATATGTGATGTTCCCAAAGAGCATGTTAGAGGTTAAAAGGTGTGTTCTCTGGAACTAACAAAAGCAAAGAACATAGGCTTTTTTAATGTTTTGGTAACATTAAGTCTATGTGCATGCTTCAGTAAGGATTAAAATTATCAGTATTTAATATGACAATTCCCTGGCTCTAGTTGGACAGGTTGGGTTTTTTTCCCCCAAGAATTACAGTTCTTTCTTTTGTTGTTTTTCCAGTCTTGTTTATATTTTGTTTGTTAATCACTTTCAGAAGTAACATTTTTAATTGAATAGAGATGTCTCTCAAGAAGTTGGGTTTTGAGAGAAACAATTTTAGGTTCCTCTATGTATAAAAAGAAAATGCTTTATGTGCATTTGTCCATCCTTTTGTGGTACACTTAGTGTATTTTAAATTAAATAATTCTTGAAGTATTACTCATCCAAATAGAGTCCCTAGGAACAAGGGACTTTTAACTAAACAAGCTTTTAACTAAGAAGTTGTTTTGGCTCGGCGCCTGTGGCTCAATCGGCTAGGGCGCCAGCCACGTACACGTCAGGTGGCGGGTTCGAATCCCCAGCCCGGGCCCGCCAAACAACAATGATGGCTGCAACCAAAAAATGGCCGGGCGCTGTGGCGGGCGCCTGTGGTCTCAGCTACTTGGGAGGCGGAGGCAGGAGACTTGCTTGAGCCCAGGAGTTGGAGGTTGCTATGAGCTGTGATGCCATGGCACTCTACCCAGGGGGATGGCTTGAGGCTCTGTCTCAAAAAAAAAAAAAAAAAAGAAGAAGTTGTTTCTCCTCTTAGGCAGGTAATAGTTGATGCTATTGTTGATGTAATCCTTCATTTCAAGGTCACAGTAAAGATCAGAAATAGAACAACATGAGGACTGTTACAAAAGGGAGGATTTTGCAGTTGAACCTTGATTAACCAGAGCTCTTAATGTGGTTTTTTTTTTTTAAACTTTTGCACTTTTTTTTTTTCCTACCAGCAGTTGCGTAATAAATGACAAACAGAATCAGGGATTTACTTGAAATACAAGTGCCTCAGGCTTGGCGGTTTTTATGATGAGTTGTATAGTAATTGTGTAGACTTAGTTTTTTTATAACTATATTGCTTATAAGAAAAATGACTGAAATTTAGCAAGACTGATATTTGTTGTGAAATATGTAATCCACAAGAGTATGTGCAATGTATGCTATATGTAAGTTTTTAATAATATCTTCTAAGTAAAGAATAGAGCATTACCAGACCTTAGAGCAGCGATTCTCACCCTGTGGGTCATGATCCCTTTGTAACAATGAAAATACATCACAGGGTTAGGAAGGTTGAGAACCACTGCCTTAGAGGCTCCCTTTGTGATAGGAGTGACCAGTATCCTGACTTTCGTGGTGATCTTTCTATTGCCTTGCTTCTCTTTATGGTTCTGTCACTTATGTATGCATGTCTGTTGAATGCTAGAGTGTGAAGCCATAGTGTATGTATTCTTTGGGACTTGCTTCTTCCCTCCAATAGTGAATTTCTGAGAGTTATATAAGATGATATGTGTGAATGTAATTCATTCTTTTCCACTGCCTTTTGTATTTTTTTGTGTGAAAATAACCATCATTTATTTATATATTCCATTGTTAGACATTTGTACTGTTTTCATTGTCTGGCTGTTAAGCAAACAGTGCTGCTGTGGACATTTTTGTTCGTGCCTCATGGTATGTCAAGGAACTTATCAAGGGGATAATAACCTGGGAATGGAATTACTGGGTCATAGAGTATGGTGATGCTGAACTGATTTTAAAAATCCTTGCACAGGTTTATTCTCTCATTAGCAGTATATGGAGATTCCTGTTGGCAAATTTAGTATATTGAGACTTAAATTTTGCCAGTGTGTTAGTTGGTGCTGTGATCTCATTGTGTTTTAAATTGGTATTTCTCTGATTACCAGTGAGTTTGAGCATCTTTGTTTTTTGCTGTTAATATTTGCACTTTTATAAAGGATACGTTAAGATCTTTTGCATTTTTCCTATTGAGTTGTTTTTCATTTTCTTAATAATTATAGGTTATATTTCCTGGATGCCTTTTTTTTTTTTTTTTTTTTTTTGAGACAGAGCCTCAAGCTTTCCCCCTCGGTAGAATACCATAGCATCACAGCTCTCAGCAACCTCCAACCTCCAACTCCTGGGCTTAAGCGGATCTCCTGCCTCAGCCTCCCAAGTAGCTGGGACCACAGGCGCCTGCCACAACGCCCGGCTATTTTTTTGGTTGTAGCCATCATTGTTGTTTGGCTGGCCTGGACTGGATTCGAACCCGCCGCCTTAGGTGTATGTGGTTGGCGCCTTAGCCACTTGAGCCACAGACACCGAGCCCCTGGATGCTTTTCTTTCTCACACGTGTTAGAAATAAATTCTTTCTATAGATGGTATTTTCTCTCTCTTTATGGTGCTTTGGAAATATAGTTGAATTTGTCTGTCTTTTCCTTTATGGTTCGTGCTTTTTATATCTAGTTTAAGAAAGCCTTTCTGGTCTTTTTCATGAAGACTATCCTATCTAAAACTTTGTTGGCTTTGGTATGATATAGGAGTCAATTTCATTTTTTCTCACATGGATGTTCCATTGTTCCAACACCATGTTTTTGATCATTTTATTTTTTCTTTTCACTGATCTGAAATACCACCTCTGTCATCTATTGAGTTTCTGTACATAATGGGGTCTCTTTTTCTAGATCATCGCCTCTGTTCTGTTGACCATTTTGTCTATGTATGTTCTAATACCACATCACCTTAATTATATTAGACCTCATGAATTAAATCTGGATAGTAAGTAAAGCAAGACCTCACTTAGGCACTGAAGTGTGTTGGTTGTCCTTGGCCATTTGCACTGACATATACATTTTACAGTTTATCAAGTTCTGCAAAACACCTTCCCTTTTAATCCACAAAAATGGTATCTTTCTCTACATATTTAACTCTTTATCTCTTTCATTAAAAGTTTATAATTTTGCCATAAAAGCATTGGCGTATTTTGTTAGACTTTTCCTGATAACTTGTATTTTATGATACTATTGCAAATAATGCCTTTTTAAAAAAATTAGTTTTCTAATTATTTGTTGGTGACATAGAAGTGCTAGTTTTTAAAAATAGTTGCTAAACCCTTATTTTGTTAATCTCAATTTTGGGATTTTTGTATGTAAAATTATATCATCTGTGAATAGTGATTATTTTGTTTGTCCTTTGCAGTCCTTATCCTTTCTTTGTATTGCCTTACTGCACTAGCTAAAATACCATTTACAGGATTAAATAGAAGTGGTAATAGTGACCATCCTTGTCTTTCTGTAGGTATTCTTTATCAGCTCAAAGAAGTTCTCTTCCCTACTTATGTTGCTTGAGAGTATTTTACTGTGAATAGATGTTGAATTTTATCAAATGCTTTTTCTGCCTGAATTAACATGACCTTACATGATTTTACTCTCAATCTATCAATGTGGTAAATAACATGAGTTATTGCATTTCTAAATCAACTCATGTTATTGCAGGGGTAAATCTCACCTTGGTCACGATGGTTTTCTTTTATATATATTTCTAAGAAGACATTATTTTCTTTCTTTCTTGTTTTTTTTTTGGCCAGGGCTGGGTTTGAACTTACCACCTCTGGTATATGGAGCTGGCACCCTACTCCTTGAGCCACAGGCACTGCCCAGAAGACATTATTTTCTTTCAGAACACTGACAGTTCTGTTCTGATGTCTTCTGACTGTCATTAGAAGTCAACTGTCAGTCCAACTGTTGCTCCTTTGAAAGTCTTCCCTTGGCTGCTTTCAGAATCTTTTGTCTTTATAGTATGTAGCAAGGGTTTAGGTGTGCATTTCTTTTCTTTTACTTGTATCTGGCTTGAAATTCACTGGGCTTTCTGAATCTGTACCTTGGTAGTCTTTCACGTTTTCTGCCCACATTTTTGATCTTGTCTTTTATTCTTTAAACATCCAGGCATTCTGATAATAGGACTGCTTGTGCAGTCTCTTGTCTCTGAAGGTTCTCCCGAACTGTGACTTGTTTCCTTAGGTTACTTGTTCATTATTCTTAGAATTTTACTTGATTTTATTTGTGAGGTTTCTTGCTGTTTGGGCTGAAAACTAAAATCCTAGGAAAGGGTTTGAATTAATATTTGCTGCAGCCAGGTACATACTAGTCAAGGTCACTTTAATGACCATTTTGAGGATTTATCTTAGGTAATGTGAATTTCGTCTGCACACTGGGTTCAAGGCTGGCTTATGGTTCCAAATTCTCTGTGGAACTTTCTACCTCCCACCCTTTTGAGGCCAAGTTTCAATACATTTGATTTTCTTGTTATCAACTGAGATAAGGTGGAAAGGGAGTGCCAGGGATAGGTTTATTTCTGGCTCACCCTTACAATAAAATCTTAGCTTTTAGGTCGGAAGAGCACTCTCTTCACGTGGGCAGGAGTTTTTTTCTTTTATTCCCAGAAGAGGCCCTTGGGGGAAAAATACCCAAACAACTGAAGGGCACACAGTATGGCAGATACTCTGGAGTCAAAACGGGCTGCAGTGGTCTGCTCATTTCCTCAGTTTCTTGCTTTTATTTAGATCTGAGAATTCTTTTCTTCCTTGCTCCTTGAGATGCATATATAGAAACAGATATAGATTAATACTGTTAGTTTTCATTTGGAGAGTTAATTTGATTACTTAGCCTGCTATACTAAAAGAAGCCCAAGTTTAAGAGTGATTTTTTTTAAAATAAGCATACCTTGGCTCGTCACCTGTAGTGCATTGGTTATGGCGCCAGCCTAATACACTGGCTGGTGGGTTCGAACCTGGCTGAGGCCAGCCGAACAACAATGACAACTGCAACAAAAAATAGCCAGGCATTGTGGCAGGTGCCTGTAGTCCCGGCTACTTGGGAGGCTGAGGGAAGAGAATTGGTTAAACCCAAGAGTTTGAGGTTACTGTGAGCTATGACGCCACAGCACTCTACTGCGGGCGACATAGTAAGACATCCCCCCCCCCAAAAAAAAAGCACACCATAGCTTATTAATCAATAAATGTTTATTTGCTCAGTTAAAGTAGTCAATCTAGAAGACTTTAAGCATCTGCATTGCTCAAGACATTTTTGGCTCCTATTTTAGAATTTCTTTTACAAGTAATAAGATATTCTTTTGAATATTTTTATTGGTTACAATGTTCATTTTTTAAAGATGGATGTAATTTTGAAAGTGTAAGAATAAAGCCTGCTGAATGAGATGGGTAGTATAAGAGAGTAATGCCACTTGGGGTTAAAAAATAAAGGCCATTAGTTAATAAGGCTGATTTTTACATGTTGGCACTTACACTGACACGGAGGGTAACTCCTAAAGAGAAAATCCCAAAATATTTCCCATAGTATTTATTTGAAATAAATATTTCTTATCAATCTTCAGTTAACTGAATAGTCATATTTTTATTGTGGTAAGGAAATACTACTAAAAGATACTTGGTGACCTTTTAAAAGAGAAAAGTAGCTTCTTGAACATATGCTTTCAAATTTTTTCATTAAATTTTTATTTCTTTTTATGTCTAATTTCATACATTATTAACAACATAATTCTTTGCATTGATATAATAGTCATGTTATAAATAATGTGTCAAAGGTCCATCTAATATTTGTGTAGTATGTCTGATACATTCTTTATAGTAGAGACAGATTCTGTTTCACTAAAGAGTACTTTGTCAGGCACACTGATTATTTAGAAAAAGTTAGAAGGCAAATTTAGTAACAAGTTTTTGTGTTAGTAATTTCTTTATCTGGTACCATTTGACTCTATGCAGCCATTATTTGGGCCTTGGTTTTCCCAACCAAGGTATAAAACCAGTGTGTATAGAGAGAGATGGTGGTGTGGGAGCAGATAATCTTGAGGGTCCTTTCTAGTTGTTAATTTTCTAATTCCTTCATTACTTAAATAGTTGTTACGGTCTGTTGTCTTATATATACACATGTATATTTTCCAGGTTATTTTTCTTTCTCCTCAAATCCCATCTCTTATACTATTTTCGTTTTTGTTTTTTTTTTTTTTTCACCCAAGCTGGCGTGTAATGGCACAATCACAGCTCTATGTAGACCTGAATTCCAGGGCTCAGGCAGTCCTCTTGTCTCAGCCTCCCAACTAGCTGGAACTATAGGTACATGCCACCACCCTCAACTAATTTTTTATTTTTGCAGAGACAGGGTCTCACTACGTCACCCAGATTGGTTTTGAATTCTTGACCTTAAACTATCCTTTCACCTCAGCCTTCCAAAGTACTGGAATTAGAGGCCTGAGCCATTGCACCTGGGCCCTTCGCATTTTTGGTAGAAGCATATAGAAGCTTTTGTTTATGAGAACATATATACTAGAAAACTGTGTTCATGATTAGGAGGACAGGTAAATACATTATGGTATATTTACACAATGGATTACCATACATGCATGAAAATAAATGGACTATTTATAAATGTGTTAATGTGGAGACATTTCACAAATGTAATGTGAAGTGATAAAGCAAGCTGCTGAGTGTATGCAGAGTATGTTAACGTACATTAGTACAACACAGAGTCTCACTTTGTCACCTTTGGTAGAATGCTGTGGTGTCACAGCTCACAGCAACCTCAAACTCTTGGGCTTAAGTGATTCCCTTGCAGCCTCCCAAGTAGCTGGGATGACAGGCGCCTGCCACAATACCCTGCTATTTTTTTTTTTTTTTGTGGTTGTCATTGTTGTTTTAGCTGGCCCCAGGCCGGATTTGAACCCACCAGCCTTGGTGTACATGGCCTGCACCCTACCCACTGAGCTATGGGCACTGCCCTAACACAAAACTTTAAATAATCACAGTCAGCAAGGGTAGGAAGGAAATCATAGGGAGAGGGTTTACAGAGGATGCCAGCTGGTCTGTGTTTCATTTCTGAAGCTGAGTGATGGATAAAGGGGGTGCTTGTATGGTGTATTGTACTTGATACCTTTGTGTATGTCTGAAGAATTTCATTAGAAAAACAAATGGAAAGAAGAAATTACTGAATTAATGGATTAATTTTTAACAAAAACTTACAATGAATTCTAATCTCCTTTTTAGCTTTCCTACTATTCTGACCTAACCCCTATTATTTTTAAACCACATAGATCTTATATTCCATATACATTATAGCTTATAATAGGAAGTTTTTAAGGGGAGAATATGCAAAAGGAAAGTTGTACGTTACAAAGTAAGGAAACGGCTTGGCGCCTGTGGCTCATTCGGCTAAGGCGCCAGCCATGTACACCCAAGGTGACAGGTTCGAATCCCCAGCCGGGGCCCGCCAAACAACAATGATGGCTGCAACCAAAAAAATGGCCGGGTGTTGTGGCGGGCGCCTGTGGTCCCAGCTACCTGGGAGGCGGAGGCAGGAGACTCGCTTGAGCCCAGTAGTTGGAGGTTGCTATGAGCTGTGATGCCATGGCACTCTACCCAGGGGGATAGCTTGAGGCTC
>CAUYQV010053716.1:0-27548 GCA_963574575.1 Galagoides demidoff
CACCAGAACAAAGCAAATATTACAGTAAAGTGAGTCACACAAATTTTTTGTTTTCCCGGTGCCCCATAAAAGTTACGGTTATATCATACTATAGTCTATTCAGTATGCAATAGCGTATGTCTAATAAAAACAATGCACATACCTTAATTTTAAAATATTTTATTGCTAAAAGATGCTAACAACCATCTGAGCCTTTAGCAAGTGATAATCTTTTTGCTAGTGGAGGGTCTTGGCTCCATGTTGAGGGTCCTCTGCTGGACTAGACGTTAGTTTAAGGGAATGTTGTAGCTGGTCTGGTCTTCTATCTAGACTGCTAAAACTTTCTGTTTCTAAAACTGTTATATAACAGTAAGTCTGTTCCACTTTCTTATAGTTTGTGTGTTCCGTGGAGTAGCACTTTTCATATCCTTCAGGAACTTTTCCTTGGCCTTTACAACTTGGCAACCTGGCGCAAGGACCTAGCTTTGGGCCTATCTATTTTCAACATGCCTTCTTCACTAACCTTAAGCATTTCTAGCTTTTAATTTAAAATGAGTGATGTGGGACTCTTCCTCTCTATACGAACACTTAGAGTCATCCCAAAACAATTTCAACAGTACCATCAAAGATCACTGACAGATCACAGTAATGGATACAATAACAATAATAAAGTTTAAAATATTGTGAGAATTACCAAAATGTGGCACAGAGATGTAAGACAAGCACATGTTGTTGGAAAACGGTGCTGATGAACTCGCTCAACACAGGGTGGTCACAAACCTTTTGTAAAAGAACACAATACTCGGGTGGTGCCTGTGGCTCAGAGGAATAGGGTGTTAGCCCCATATGCCAGAGACGGCGGGTTCAAACCCAGCCCCAGCCAAAAACTGCTTAAAAAAAAAAAAAAGAACGCATTACTGCAAGGTACGCTAAAGTGAAACATGATAGAACAAGATGTCACTATTTAAGGAGTCTCCTTAGTGTGACTAGTAATTATTCCAACAGCTTTTTACAGGGCGCTTACTACGCCCAAGCACTGAACTCGATATTAGGAAGGGTTGAAAAAATTGTAAAGAACACTTTTCTGACCCCCCGAAACACAAAGCCTAAAACAGAAAATATGGCTGATGATGTCAGCTAATGTGGGATGAGACCGTGGCCAAGCGCCTGGGGCTAATAGATGGTAGAAAAATTCAGAGGCAGAGAGTCTGCCGTGGAAGCCAGGGAAGTGCAGAGAGTGGGGGGCGGGGGGCTAAGGCACTAAGCTGGACCTTCAAGAATAAATGAGAATGAGAGAGCCAGAGAGTCAGAACAGAGAGCATGGTAGGCCACGTGGTCGTGTAGAGAAAACAAAGCTGCACAAGTGTGGCCACCCTCCAAGGACCATGGAGAGACCTGAGTGAAAGGAGGGCAAAGGGAAAGTACTTTGGAAAGGGAGAAAGCCTTAATGTTACGGTTTTGTATCAATGTCTGAACGGTGAGCAGAGGAGGATCAAGTGACTTATTAACAGTTTTTAACTTTAATGTTGGTAAAAATTGTCCATCTATTTTTTTTTTTTAAGCAGCAATGCAAATGTATAGGTCCCACTGCATCCTTGGGAAATCAGAATCCCTGAAGTTGGAGTCCAGGCATATCTTTAATGAAACAAATTCTGCAGGCAATTCTGACAGAGACCAAAAATTGAAAACCACTACTATCAAGTCTAGATTACCATGACTGTCTTGTATGGCAAAAGGGTCAGAAGAGAGGAAACTAGAATTTGAGTGCCCAGCTGAGCCAGGTGACTTACACGTATTATTTTATTTAGATTTGATAACACCCCTATGACAAGAACGTCACCATTTTCATTTTAGAGGTGTAAAAACTGAGACTTACTGATGTTGAAAGTGCAGTAAGTCACAGCCCAGGCTCCAAGACCACTGGCTTCCCCACAGTACCACATGACCTCCCCATAAACACCTGTGTGCATTTTCCCCCTGAAACTTACTGCAGTTCAAGTTAAGTAGCAGATGTCGTATCACAAAACCTCTCCTGCCATCTTCCTTTCTCTTCTCCAGTGATGTCTAAATTTTGCCTTCCTTTTGCCCTGACATTGAGCTGAAACCCCTGAGGGCTATAATTTCACCCTAGGTTTTTTTTTTTTCCAAAACATTAAGGGAGTACAAAGTTTTTGTTACATGGATACCTTGTATAATACGTAAGTTAGCCCTGTCAGTGTGCCCATACCGGTGTTCATTGTGTCTGATAGGTAAGTTTTTGCCCCCCCACCCCCGTCCATCTCCCTTCCTGGTTTCTAATGTCCTTTACATCTCCTTGTGTCCATGTGTGTCCTTTATTTGTCTCCCAGTTATTAGAGAGTACATATGATGTTTGTTTTTCCATTCCTTAGATACTTTGCATAGAAGAATGCTCCAATTCTATTTAAGTTGCTGCAAAAGTCAATATTTCATTCCTTTTTCTGGCTAATACTCCATGGTGTGTGTGTGTATGTGTGTCTACATCTTTATTGGCCACATTTTTTAAATCCATTCATAGGCTCTTAGGCTGATTCCACATCTTTGCAATTGTGGATTGTGCTGCAGTGAACATTTGAGTATTTAAGTGGCATCATTTTGATAGATGACTTATTTTGACCCCGTAGTGTGATTGCTGGAACAATTGGCAGGTCTACATTTATTTCTTTGTGGAATCTCCGTACAGTTCTCCATAGAGGCTGTACTCAATTGTACCCACCAACACTGTATAACCATTCCTTTCTCTCTGCATCTATGCCAGCTTCCATTGTTTTTTGAAGTTTTAACAATAACAATTTTGATACAATTTTCGTTTACCTGATTAGTGATGTTTACTTTCTTAAACAGGCTAAATTAACTTTCTCATAACTCTGTTTCTCTTTCTTCTTCCACCTTCTCTATGATGTCTTCTAACACACCCTACAGCTTTGAAACTCCTTATTCCAAGCAGAACACTAAATGAAATCTGAACTATTAGGTAATTATATTAGTGATTTTTCTTTTTACTCTATGGCTGGTGAGAACTCTGATTAGCAGACTTCGCACAAAATGCAAAGGAAATGATGTCAATGGTCTGATTAGCTTACTACCAACAAGCAATGAAAACCTGTTATTTTAATCTAAGTGAGTTCCTCATTTTGCTTTTGAAAGCCGTTCTCTGTGGGTAGAATTGTAGCAACTGTATGTGTGTCTGTGTCTGTGGGTGTTGACGAGAGAAACCTAACATCTCTTCTTAAATCAGCACTAAATCTCCACATATGTGTGAGATTCTTACACGATGTGCTTGCTTCTCTTTTTTTCTCAGGTTGCCTTCTTTATTTCTCTTATTGTCAATTGTGTGACATTTTCCTCCTTTATATATGCTTTCTTCTATTCTCTATGATGGATTATTTCACAATTTTTCCCCTCACTCCAGATTGGAAGCTTGAGCAAATGTTGTCTACCCTTTCTTTCCAGCTTCAAATGCAATTGACAGTTTGTACATACCTTGATTCATGTCACTGAGGGTAATGTTTGTCACTCTGGGGCTCAGGGCCACATGGCTTAGCCTATTTCTATGCTTGATGGGGCCTAAGCTTGAGTTCTAAGCCAAAGAAGAAGGTTCAGACATCTGTATCTATTCTCTAAATGTCTGCTTTGGCAGTGACACCTTCATTCCAGCAAGAAGAATTGATTGCCCATGTTAGGAAGCCTTAATCATGCTCTAAATACTTGTCAGCCCACTGTGAACAAAAGTGCAAATCATGTAATGGGTGACCCAGGGGACAACAGTTACCTAGACTACAACACAAACAGTGCCCTCTGGACTTAACTAGTGATCATTCTGCTCAACTATACATAGTAGCCTTTCAGTAGGAAAATTATTTCCCCCTAACATAAATAGTTTTCTGTATCCTTAATGAATTCGTTGCTTGACTGAAGATTATAATCAGCTCTCATAAATTAAAAATCAGTGAACATGGGCTGTATATATATAATATATATGTATACACATACATATTTTTAAGCCTTATTTTTACTTTTCCTATGTTTTTATTATTCCCTAGTATAAATAGACTTTGCTTTTAAAGAAATCAAGTTATCCGGATGACTTGAGAGTCAAAAGATGGTTTTATCCTCTGTAAATGAAATTGACTTGCAGAAAAAGAAAGTCCTTAATTATGAGCAAAACAGAATCAGGACACTAAAAAGGCATTAAACACAGTTCTATTTATTTCAAAACATAAGGCTAACTCGATATTAATAAATATTTTTTAACATTGAATGTAGAAAAACTATTGTGCAGGTTCCATGAAGACAACCTTCTAAAGAATCAGAGAAAAAGATAGTTCCTTTACCTCTAGGCCATTGATAGAACAATCTGGGAGCAGGAATAGCCTCAGAAATGTTGCAGGGAATTGAAGACAAGAGAGGAGTTGGGAAAATTTTTCTACTCTCCTTTCCTTACTGGGGCCTTAAAATTTAAAATCTAGAGTTGGAAAGATACACCTTCACACACATATGTGGTTCTATCTGTGCCTTCTTTCTCAATTTTGAAGAAGAATTACTAATCAGTGGCCAGGGTCAAAACAAGCACCTGTAGTCCCAGCTACTCAGGAGGCAGAGGCAAGAGGATCTCTTGGGCCCAAGAGTTTGAGGTTCTTGTGAGTTATGACACCACGGCATTCTATTGAGTGCAATAAAGTAAGAAACTGTCTTCCCCCCAAAATAAAATTGTAAACAAGTTCCCAGTTTCAACCTAGGTCCCTTATAACCCAAGCAGGAGCTGCTACTGCTTATGCTTAAAGCTCGGGCACAACCACCAACCCATAAGCTGGAGAGCTGAAGGTGCCAGTGCCAGAAGCTCTGGGCAGATCTGAGTCCTTTCAGCGCTATCTCTGGATGAGCTGGGCCTACACCCTCTACAACTGGGGTCAGGGTACACATCAGCCAGGGAGCTGCCTAGGCCCCCACTCATGGAGGGAACCTCTCTGTTCACATTTTTTCTGTAAATCTCAAATAAAACAGACTCTCACAGATTTAAGGTCTCCTCTCCTGATTATAATGAAGAGTAGCGAAATGTTCCAGAAAGGAACAAAGGGAGACCCCTCTCAGATCAGCACGAGTCGGAGTACAAACTCCTGCTCTGGGAGGCTTGGGGGCATAAAAAGGACCCTCAACTACTCTTGGCTTTCTTGGGTCTTTTTCCCTGAAAGCATAACCCTGCTCTCAGGAAGTTTCTGCATAGGATGAGGAAGATCAGAGTATGCCTTCATTTTGTTACATGATCTCAAGACCAAAGGCAAGCAGAAGACAGCTAAAGAGAACAAAGGAAGTTTGCAGCAAGTACAACAGTTTCAAAGGGAAGAACTGTCTCAGGTTCTGGCTCATTTGAAGACAGCTAAAGGCCAAGGCTTAGCCAGTGAGGCAGCAGAACAGCTACATACGCTTTCACTTTCTTGGGTATTAGAATTAGAATTAGAACGGGGTAATTTTTTTAAGCTAAGGAGGACCTCAGGGATTTCCTAGTTTAATTCCTCCTTTTCCATTTCCTGCAGAGGGTAAGCAGCCTACAGGGGCCACGCAACTGGTTCTATCTGCTTGGAGGCTGCAGGGAGGGCCAGGAAGGGTGCAGTGAGCAACGTGGTGCAGGGGGCCTTGTGCTGTGTGTTTAATTACATGCAGAACCTGGCGCAGAGGAAAACTTCCCACCCTGGGCCCTTCCTGTTGACTTGTCACAGACACGGGCAGGTCGTGGACTGAGCTTATCCATGGACTTCCCTCAGGAGGAGCTGCGGGATGTACCGGTGTGCTTCACTTCCCAGTCCGGGAGGCCACCTGGATGGCTTTGATCCACTCTGTGCGCTCCTTGGGGGTGGCTGCTTGCAAGAAGTAATGAACTTCATCTGCCGTGATAATCTCAAACAGGTTCTCCTCCTCACTCTTCCTGCCTGGGAAAGAGAAAGGGAAGGAAGGGCAGCATGCTCAGACAGGCCGCATGGTCCGCCCTCCTCTGCAAGTCAGGAAATCCCTGTTTCTTAGTGTTCTAAGGAAATGAAATACATGATTTTCAAATATATATTGTTTGATTATAGAATAATTTATTGCATAATTATATATAGTATTAATGTAGATAGATATATAGTATGAAGGTGTGTGTGTGTGTATGTGTGTGTCTATTTTTACGAAATACATGAAACGCTCAAGGAGAAACATTTTCTTTTATAGTCTATAAGCAAACTAAATTCCTCATCTTTGCATATTAACAGTATTTAAAGAGTAATCTTTAATAGTGTCTAATGAGTACCTTTCCTCTGTTCATAACACAAGCCAGGGCTGACCTAGAAATCTACCTATCTATCTATCTATTATCTATCTGTATACAGAAGATCAGGCAGTTAAGTTTGTGAACTCATCCTAGAAAACAGTGTTACATAGCTCTTTGTTGAATATCACCACAGTCACCTGATGGCTGAGGGGAGTACTTCAAAGGTGACCACAGTGATATTCAGCAATGAGGTATGTAGCACTTAGTCTAGGATGAGTTCATGAACTTAATTGTCAGACTTCATATACATATACAAAACCAGACCTACTACCAGCACCAAGAGTACAGCCTGAACTGGTGCTTATCAAAGTCTAAGAGCTTCTGCTGACAGATCAAAAGGCAATGTAGTGGCCAACACTGGGACAAGACCTAAAACATCACAAACCAATATGTGCCGTACCCCAAAACTAAAGCATAATTCTTGGGGGAAGGGGAGGAGGCAGTTTCAGGTATGGTAAAGATCTAGATTTTGCAATTATGGTATTTTCCCATCTACTTGATCATATCACTAACCCAAGATGGCAAGAGTTTGGGATGTGAAAACCACGTCACCCTAGAGATAACATTTCTTTCCAGCTACTAAGAAGTCAGTTTACACCCACATGGTTATTCCATGCACCAAGTCATAGACTTGTGATCTGAGGTCATCTAGTGCAACCACCTCATTTTTACAGGAGGAACTAAGATCCAAAGTAGTTAGGTGACTCACGGAAGGGCCTGAGGATAACTGCCCAGCACACACCTGACTGCAAGCCTGGTGCTCTTTCCTCTCACATCACTGTCTCAGGTACAAAAGCTGCTTTGGTTGTGGGATAGTCCCGGGTCTACATATGTGAAAGACTTGCAGTAAGCAACAGCATGTGAATTACAGGTGTCAGGGGCTGACAACTGTCCATCTAAGCCAGTCCTGAAGACATGGCGTTTTCTCAGTGCCTCTCATGGACTTACGGCACCTACAAAGCCGCTCCCACTCCCTAAGGCCTGGACAGCCCAGGCAGTAGTTGGGAGAGAATAAACAGCTCTCGGTCTCTCCAATGTTTTCAGACAATAAATTCATTCAGTGTTCTGCTGATTGATGGACAGGAGTATTGAAATAAATTCAGGCATATTTACATAATAGAATGGAAATGGAAGTGTGAATAAATGAATGCATGGACAGCTAGAGGCCTCAACATGCTGCATGTGATGTCCCAACTTTAAGAATATAATATTGAGGGTGGTGCCTGTGGCTCAAAGGAGTAGGGCACTGGCCCCATATGCTGGAGGTGGTGGGTTCAAACCCAGCCCCAGCCAAAAACTGCAAAAAAATAAAATAAAAAGAATATAATATTGAGCAATAAAAGCAGGAAGAAAAAAGTCATAAAAGAAGACTGTATGTTTTCAATTCTTATGTAATTCTCTTAACTCTCTGAGGTTATTCTTTATGAGACTATTCAAGTACAGGAAGGGAATCTGAGCCGACACACCCCTCTCACACAGAAACGCATCTTACCATCAGAGTTGCTCTCCACTGAAGTCACCACACAGCCTCTCAAGTGAATTGCTCCCAGGGGGTCTTCCCCCTAAAAGAAAGAGATGTTGTTCATTATGTTTGCAAAATAGAGTGTATGGATGTACCTTTTCTTTTTGGTGCGAATAGTCATACAAACTTACTCTGTTATAGCTCAGGGTTCCCCCAAAAAATAAGAACAGAAGGAGATTAAAGAAAACTTCTTGGAGACCTAAAGTCCTTCCATATCCCCCACACTCCACTTTGGTGGGGTCAGGAGCCTGGATGAGAAGACGCAAGTCAATCTGGACTTCCATCTGGAGGAAAATGGCAGGGGAGGTGGAAAAGTTCATGTCTCCTACTAAGAAAGATCTGGGTATTTCCAAAGTTCCATGGTCCCATGAACCTGCCACAGTAGTATAACTTTCACAGGAGGGATCAAAGGGCCTTGAGATGCAAGCAGAGGTTGGGGACCCAACCTAGGTAGAGCTGTCTTTATGTTTTGGAAGTGGCCCATTTTATTGAGAAAGAAGTCCCACTTCCTGGACCTAAACAATGCTCTCATCCAAGTTGACCAGCATGAGGAATTACCAAAGTTTTTCATACTGAACCATGAGTAGAACATTGGACTTCTTGAATTCCCCCTGAAAATATCAGTTTGGGGTAAATAAAAAATTATGTTGAGTTGACCAAATAAATTATATAGTGATTTTTTTTTCCATCCCTGAGCTCAGGCTGGCCTCAAACGCCCAAGATCTCAGACTTATGCATTAAAAGAAGGTAGGAAACAGTGAAGGGGAATGTGAGGGAAAACAGTGGGGTGGTGAAGAGAAAAAGGGGGTATCAGCAGAGGAGAAAGTGGAATGGGAAGCCCAGCTTATGAATGCAGTGGAGGAATGGATTATTGACCATAAAATCTCACCCCTGCAGGGTCGTAGTAGTGCAGGTAGGCAGGGTCTTCTCTCAGAATGAACTTCCTCACTTTCCAGTTTTTCCTCCTATGCCCCTGTATCCAGGATAACATCAAAAAAGAAATGGTGAGTTCCTAGAATCACTCTATACACACAGTACCTATGTAGCAAGTCTTTACTGAGTTGAAAAGAAAAGGAAAAGATGAAATACTAAGTCCAGCCCAGATTTTTTTCAGGGAGACAGCACCAAGGCCAAGTAATAATTTGGATATTATTATATTAAAAGAACGGCTTAAGTTATTCTAATTATTGTCTTCCAGCTTTAATATGACTATGAGATTATACTATATATTACGTCAGGAAACATAAGGGACATAAAGAGGTTTAAGATGCGGCCCCGCTCTTCAGGGAATTTATGAACTATGTGGAAATATAAAATAGCAAATGCCCAAGTCACACCACTGGGATAGACCATGGGTTTCAAAGACATTCAATGAGAGATATCTAACTGTGGGCTTTGGATGTCAAAGAAACCCTCGTAAAGACCTGCCATACTGACCTCTGTGGGACACACAGGATTTAGGTGGGTGAGACAGAAGTGGGTGGGAAGACAGTTGCCACACAAAAGCAGAAGTGAGCATGCACATGGCATGTTCTGGCACTGAGGAATGAGACCAGTCCGCCTAGAACAGAGGGCTCATGAGGAGTAGCAGAGGCAAGGTCGGAACAGTGGACAGGGACTCGGTGAAAATAAAAGACAGGGGCCGCGGCTCATGGTTTTTGAGTAGGAAGTGAAAAGATTCCATTTTAGGAAGATAAGATGGAGCTACTACATACTAGAAGGGACCAGCCGGTTAGATGAAAGGAAAGCCAGGGGAAAGAAAACAAAGCAAAAAAGGAGACTGTGAGGGAACAACCACAACCATCCCGGCATAAAATTACTAGGAACTAAACTTTAGGTAGTGGAGTGGAAATGGAAATGAATGTGGCTGTAACAGACATGATGAAAAAAGAACAGGACTTGACCTTTCCCCATAGAATTAAACCTGGCAAACTGGGAGTTTCTAAAGCAGGATTTATGTCTTGCCCATCTTCATTGCCCAGTGCCCAGAACAGAGCCTGGCACATGAAAGCTGCTTTGTATGTTTGTAATTGCCATGAATTACCCAGTTATTTCAATTAGCTTATCATAGATTTTAAAATTTCATGGTAAATCTCGTTCTGTGATTTCCCACAAAAAGTTCAAATGACTTAACTCCAGAAGCCAAAACAAATATTAGATTAAATGATAGTTTCTGTCTCACTAATATAAAGAATACTATTTATAATTTCTAAAGAGCCACAGATTGACAAGGTTGCATATAAATTTTCTAATACTCTTCATGGCACTTGTGTTAAAAGTAATGAAGTGTGTGGTTTTAGCAAATGTAACTTCTTCATAAGCCAGGCCAGAGGAGTTAAAAGGAAGTTTCAGGAATGGGTCTAAGTTTTTTTGGATAAACATTTGGTGAAGAAATTCATTTCAAAAGAAGTTTGTATTTGCCTGGAGGATGGAGCCAGGAACCCTACACAGTCTTATGCCAGGAGAGACAATATTTCTCCCCGCTATGTCATTCTAGGTTGGCTTTGCAAATCATAGACTTACTAAAAGTATGAATTCTTACACTTGGCCTTAACTGACATTGTCCGTAAGATTAAGGATGCTAAAGTTGCAACCCTGCCCCACTTCCCCTTCACAGATAGACACACATATCATGCTCTCTTATGCAATTGCTAGATGATCACCAAGTTGTCTCTTCTCTTGTCAATGGAAGAGAAGGTAACAGGAGGATGTGAAATCAGCCCATCTTGACCAACCATCATATTCCCTGTAAGCCCCCACTGACATCACAAGGTGCATGTTGAAGACTTTGACATTAGTCAATAGATTTCTGGCCATCTTTCATTTCTTGAGTATTTCCTGAGGAGTTTCAAGAAATGCATACATGCCTGTCATTTCCAAGAATTGTTGCTGCACTGTCCAAGTCATCTACTTCTACTTAATTCACTCTACAAGGGTTTTTTGCCTCTTACGTACCAAGAAGGATGCTGAACTCTGCAGCAGATGTAAGAAGCTCACACACAACACATTGTCCCTCTCCCTCAAATAATCTACATGGAAATGTTAAGCAGGGAGACATTTTATTCATTGTCACAACAGAAGGAATTATGTAAAAAGGAATGATGTTGAATATAATCCAAGATCATTCATCCTCCAACTTGCTACATTTGCCAGTTAGAATCATTTCCTCTGGGATGAGAGAAGTGGAAAATAAGGAATGGATAGGCTCCAGTTGGACACAGCTACTTCCCATCTGTGCGGTGTGGAGCACAGGTGTCCTTCTTTATGCTAATAAGGCTTCTATGGAGGTTAACCCTGGCTCACTCCCAGCAGTGGACACAGCTTGGTGTACTTTCTGGTTAAGTTTAACAATTTTGTAAATGTTGCCTCTAGTGATTCTGATATGAACCAGGGTTACACTAACCGCTCAGCTAAGAGATTGGAAACGTTAAAGGGAATGAAGGGGATGCCAATTCAAATGGAAGAGGTTTTTCTCATCACCTTCTGCTGAAAAATAAAATTAAAGAACATTCTAAAAGGACAAAACACATGAATGCACGTAGATTTCTGAATTCTTTTTTTTTTTTTCCAGTTTTTGGCTGGGGCTGGGTTTGAACCCGGCACCTCTGGTATATGGGGCTGCATCATTTGCCTTTGAGGCACAGGCGCTGCCCATAGATTTCTGAATTCTTCCCGTGATAAGGAAGCTTTTAAAGCAGGCGTCCTCAAACTATGGCCCCGTGGGCCACATGCAGCCCGCCTAGGACATTTATCCAGCGCACTCAGTGTTTTTGCCGCAGCTGCCTGTCCTGCTTAGTAGCTGACTTGTCCCAGGGCCCACAGTCCGGCCCTCCAATGGTCTGAGGACAGTGAACTGGCCTCCTGTTTAAAAAGTTTGAGGACCCCTGTTCTAAGGACTACCGAAATTGTTGTATTTTGATAATAAGGTAGATTAGCTTTTCAGAAAATGACTAGCTCAAGTTCTCAGTGATTCTCACATCAGAATCACTTGGGAGCTATAAAAATTTAAACTCTGATTTAATTGCCAGGGAATGCAATTTTAACAGTTCCCCGGGAGAGTCAGAGGTGCACCAACTGGGCTAGCTAAAGCTAAATGATGCCTATCGAAGGTCATGTAAAGGAGGGCAGAGGAAGACACACAGGAAATCTGTTTCCTGTCCCTATTATCTTCAAAACACTCTTGGGCACCCATTACCCACAGACACTTTTGACCGTACAAGGTCTCCAACTGGGGTGCTTTGCTCAGACATGACTCCAGACCAGTCCAAATATCTACTCTTTATAAAACCTCATGCTCAGTTTTCAAAGAGCCCCACTCCAGATTAGGGCTTATCCAATTAACTAATTCAAGAAATAGCTGGTAACAATACAGACGTATGGAAGGAATCCACAAAATAAGGAAATTGCCTCCCAAGTTACTCTTGTCCTAACAGCCGCCTTCCAACACCTACAATCAAAGAGCAAGGAACATACAACTGTTTGGCAGAACCAACAGGGAAGCCCACAGTGGGCAAACTCTGCCCATGGACAACTGCCAGAGCCTTCCCTATACAAGGCTGGCCTGCCGCAGGCCATTCTTTCAATCTAGTTAGCTGGTCACCCCATCATAGTTCATGAATTTTTTCTAAATCCTTGCTGTATTTAGAAAGGCACACTGTTCTCTTAAAACCTGTTGTGAAGGTAAGTTTCCCATTGTAACGCAGTCTTATGACAGTGAAACTAAAAATCCATGTTGGGCTACTCCCAACTAGTCTGAAGTCTCTCTGTGTAAATGTAAATATATGCTCTGATCTGGGTTTTCCCTCCTTGCCCATCTCATTAATCACTAATGTGGAACTTAATAGGCCGAAATATAAAGTTAAATCTCTCAGTTCCATGGGACCTATAGACAGTGAGTTCATGGAAATCTCCTTCTAGCAAATGGTTCTTACCACTATATACCAAGCAGTGCTTTTAATGCAGCTCACAGCACAGCCAGGAAGTCAAGACCTTGGCCCTGTAAAGCAGCCTTGGCCTCTATGTCACCATGTGTTAGTATTAATTTGCTTCACCCTGAATATTCCCCGGTCTTCCTGCCACTTCTTCCTCTACCAGGTGCTGGCCCTGGCTCATGCACTTGGCTCAGACCAGGTATTCTCTTGCCTCTTGGCATTGCCGCTTGCCTTGGCACCTGGTAACTCTAGAGCTCTTCAGTTTGTCCTGACTCCTGCCTTCCAGAATGATGGTAGCCTGTACCTGTGGACACCTGCACTCCCCCCAGGACTCTGGCCACACCCCCAGCCTCAATTTGACCTTTGCCTGCTGTTCCTGTGGAGCTGGCCTCAGGCATGCCCTGGTTGGGTGTCACCATGCCCTCCTTCCAGTTCAGAAAGGCACTGCTATCATGGTAGATGATGTTCCCTCTGGGTGTGGCCCGTTCCTGTTTCCCTGCTTCCTCTGAAGGGAGGAGGGACAGCCAAAATGCAAGTACGTTCACCATGAAACACTTCTGTCTTTTGAATGGCATCTCTTAGATAATTTATCTCCTCTAGCTAATGAAAAGAGCAAATTTTTTAATTTAATTTTTAATTAAATCATAACTGTATACATTTGTGGGGTACAATATGATGATTTGATTTACAATGTGGAATGCTTAAATCAAACCATCACCTCACTTATTTTTTGTGGTAAGACATTCATAATTTACCGTTAGTCATTTTGAAATATACCCTTGCATTGTGCACCTTAGGTGAGAGTCCCCCAAATGGACTTCCTCCTCCCACCAATCACCCTCCCCTTTCTGGAAATATCTTTTTGTCCTATGACATTCATATAAGAGACATCTCCCTACTTCTAGCGGCATCTTCTGCCCTGTCCACCTCAGTCTTCCTGACCTAATGCCACTTTGATCACCTACATACATCTATCTTTGACTCTGTGGCCTCGTTTTCTGCTTGACTACAGGCCAAACAAATGAAATGTCATTTGATAATTTAGAAATTAGAAGGACCTGGTAAGGGGGAAATGCTGGAAAGAGAGAGTGGTGGCCACTCACCTGCTTCAGTAAACATCCTTGCTTGATAATGACCCCTCTGAATTCTTCCTTCAGAATCACGTCGTCATCACTGGAATTCTCTTCACAGAAGAACCCGCTGTCTGGCTATTAGGGAATAAGGGCAAGTTGGCCCTACCAGTAAGTGTACCATTGCCATCCCTACTTCCCCTCCCACCACTGGGGTAGACACCTCCTTTTCTTTCCATTACTGTGTATATCCTAATCTGTGCTACAAAGGTTGTCCTTGGCTAGTTTCTCCTCTGCTTTCTTATCTCCACTCAGCTGTGACCTTATCAATATCCTTTTATTCCGTAGGGTCTCCCAAGCTATATCCTAGTTTAGCGCCATCTTCCTCCCTGTACACATTTCTGCTTCAAAGCCTTCCTTCTCTTGGGTGGTTGTGGGCACATCCTTGAAAGCAGTGTGGACTGATTTATAATTAGCAATAATATCTTCATCTCAACCTTTACCACTAAGCTCCTTCTCTGAGAAAACAGAGAGCAAGTGTCCAGCCTTAAGAGGGAACTGGAACTCACTCAGCGAGATTGGATGATGAATCAACAGAGGAAGAGGAGCCTCTGTGAGGGGTATTTTTAGAATCCTGCATTTAAATAGCTATAAACAACCAGACCTTGGGCAGGGTTGAGGGAGGTGGTGGGGGTGAACCAAATTAACAGTAGAATTTCCCCAAAGTGAAATGAAACTCTCTCTGGCATTCACTTTAGTTTTGTAAGAAGGGTAGTTCTTTTAAGTACCTTCCTAATTTCTGTGCTCTGATCCAAGATAGAAACAAAATTGCCAGAATTCCCCTAGAAATCTTCTGTTGCTTGTTTTTCACCTGGTCCAAGATTAGCCTCATGTTGCATAACATCGTATTTCCCAGTCCTGAGCAGGCATTCAGAGCAGGGGAGGCACACAACTTGATTGCGGGAGGGGACATGGATGGACTTGTTTTGAACTGAGTATTTTAACATATATTTGGAAAAATACAACTAGCCCATCACCCCTGTGACTTTACGGATGCCCCTGTGGAAAGGAAGCTTCCTGAGGGCTGTGTTTTGCCTGTTTTCCCATCATCCCCTACTTTTCTATCTCTTTGTCTAAGAGAGTATCTGCCATGAACTAGGCCCTAACACATTTTTCAAAATGCTCAAAACAAGAAAATGTAATATAATAAAGTTTAAAAGGTCAGGGTAAAGAAAATTATTTAAGTAAGCAATCGTTTTCTTTTAACCAGTTGACTTGGATCGGGAAAGAGCATTGTAGAGGAGCAGCTATGGGTTCTGGGACACACAGTGTAATGGCAGCTCCAAATGGGCCTGGGAACTTCAGGTATTTCCTGTTTTTGCTGGCTGACCTTGTTCCTTCCTTGTTCCTCTTGACCCCAGCACTCTGTAGGATTGGGCCATTATTTTTAATATATTTCTACTAACTGAAATCAACCTAGAATCTAAATCTCCCATCACAGGGAGAATAGATGCATTGCCTTCCTCACTTACAAAGTAGTAGAAGGCGTCGGGGTTGTCCAGGAAAGGGTTTTCAGCAGTCCCATCCAGTGCATTCTTGGCCATGTCTCCAGCAGGCTGCAGATACCCCTCATTGAGCAGCGAGGAGGCAATCATGAGGCCTTCCTGACGATTCCGGACAGACTTGTTAGACACCAGCCAGTCGATGACACAGCTACCTGGATGGGACCAGAAGAGGGAGAGAGAACTCTCATTACTGAAGAAAAAGTCACAGGCAATCATCCCTGGACTTATTCTAGTGTCTGACTCATCTTATCGCCCCTCTTAGGCCAAGAAAGAAGAAACAAAATTAGTGGGCTAGATAAAACAAAAGAAATGATGTAAAGAACTTCTTAAAACATCTGCCTGCTGCTTAAGAAGCAACATACGCATCAAAGAAATCGTTTTCATTAACTTACTCTTTTCTTCCATTAAGGAACAAATGTTTGCTGAGCACCTACTAGAGGCCAGTAGAGATGTTGGTGCAATTCCCTCAGGACACTATATAAGGGCAAGATGAATGATAAATAAGTCTTATAGATTGGTGGGGTCACCTCTATGGTTTATCTTACAAGGGTACAAGTGAATCTTTCTAAAAGCACAGTATGAACGTTTTAACTCAATAACTAGGAAAATGACATGAAGGTTATGTTGACCACTTTGATGAGAGTATTTCAAAATGTATATTAAAACAGCACACTGTACCCTATGATTGCATTAATGTCCACAGTTATGCTATAAGAAATAAAAATATAAAAATAAAAAAATAAGTCTTGTAACAAGGGCCATGACACATGTTAGTCCTGTGGAACAACTGGGTCAAAACCAAGGGCATGAAAGGGGTCGAGGGGAGAGGCTCTGCACACACAGTCAAGAAAAAAATTCATCAAAGAAGTGACACTGGGTAGAGGCTCCAAAAACGAGTGGGGATCTGCCAAGCCTATGAGGCAAGGACTCCAAGGAACCAGCCCCAGCTGAGGGGGCAGTGACGTGAACAGATGCATGCAGGCATGAAGCAGCCCCGCGGGGCAGGGGGAGTGGGCGGTGGAAAGAAGGCAAAAGAGAACAAGAGGAGGAGGAAGGTTCAGGGTGGGTGGGGAAAGCTGTGATGGCACGGCAAGAAATTTGGCAATGAGAAATTATCACAAGTTTTTAAAGTGGAAATAACATGATAGATGTGGTGTCCTAAGTTAAAACTTGATGACATCACCCACACTGATCGTCACGCCTGTGCAGGATCTAGCAGAAACCTTCTTGAGAGCTTAATCAACCCTCTGCCTCAAGAGAGGATTGCAAAAAGAAAAAAAAAATGAAATCAATCCATAAATTGGATTATTAGCAGGTGACAATGAAACTTTGCCTTAAAAACAGCATGTTCCTTCTCAACAAAAAGTATGTAAGATTTGCTATATGCTGATTACCATGGGATATGCTAATTACCATGATTTGATCCTTACACAATGTATGCAGTACCAGAACATCAGCTGTACTCCATAAATATGTACAATTATGTATCAATAAAAAATTAAATTAAAAAACAGCATGTTCCTTATAAATTGTACCACAGAGGGGGCCAACATGACAGCCTGCCAGTCCCAGATCATCCAAGCAAGAGTGGGGCGGTGGGTGGGGGGGATTGCGGGGAATACACTCAAAGGACAGAAGAGACCCTTCCACAGATTCCATATATGAAGGGCTTTTGCACACTTTTCTTTCTCTACAGGGGTAAACTAGGGATACTGCCTTTCTGCTTTTAAACCTCACGGCAACCTTGTATAGGAGATAGGGCAGTCCTTGTTTTAAGGATAACAAAATGAAGACTCAAAGACTTTAAGTCTAAGTTACTCCTACTTTGGGCCATGATGCTTGAGTCTGTGCTTGTTCAGCTCAGCATGCTGAAGCTTAAAGGCAAGTTCAATCTAGCATCCCTGTCACCTGACAGTCAAGGTCCTCCATCGCATGCCAGCACTACCTGGGTCCCAGGCTCTGCTGCAGCCTTCATCTCCCAGCTGACATGAAGTCCCACATGAAGACTCCACCCACAGAAATTTCTAGAACCCATTCTGACCTTCAACAGGAAGGGCTTAAGAAGTGCTAGCCCAATACTGTGGGGCTCAGTCACACAATGCACAGGAAGTAAGTTTGGTCCCCATCTTCACTCAAGTCTGCACTGGAACTCCCTTCTGTTTCCTTCTTCAGGGGCCCCATTTTGGTGATCTCAGTCCTGCTGGAGTTAGGGCCTGACTTGGTTTTGTCTGTTTTCCTTACCACTATCTACAGCTTGGTATCTGGACCCCAAATCTCCTCTCAGCCCTAACTTGTCTAATGCCGTAACTCTCTAAGCCTCATTCCTGTGGGGTATCCCCTGTCACCACAGATCACACCTGTGCCCCTTGGCCTTGCTGACCCTGACCTGGACCATCTTCACGAATAATCTGCTGACTGCATATCTCGGGGAGTCTATGTCTTGTTGCATCTTCTCAGAGCTGGCTTCCTTTGACCTCTCTTGTCATCATAGTGAGCCAGGCCTAGCATCTGACAAACCTAGTCCCAAGCTCTACATTCCATTTTGTTCTCCTTATGAACCGACAGCCTGAACAGGTGGTCACTCTCATTTCCTGGATGCCTGTTCTGCACAATCTGCCCCATAACTTTGTCCTCACCACCATCCCCTGCCCAGCCTCTTCCTCATAAATTTTCCCCATGAGTACTTAGTGAAAGTCTACCCATCTTTCAGGCTCAGATTTAAGTACTACTTTCTATTCACCCCAACAATTCTCTGAGCTCCTCCTCTTTTCTGAACTGATGGAATTGAGTTTGTGAAGAAAATGCAACTTTTTGACTCATAATAACCGTGTGAGAGTTCACACCACATAGCACTTAGCCAGGCCTTGTTCCACACATGTAACAGCAAGCCTGTGAAGTTGGTGCACTGGGACTATCTCCATCTTATAGACAAGGAAAGTGAAGCACAGAGAGGACAAGTTACTGGCCCAAGGTTTTAATAGCTAGTAGGTTGCAGAGCCAGGATTTGAACCAATGTAATGTGGCTTCAAAGAACATGTTTTTAACCACTATGGCATATGGCCTAAACTCGTAAAACTTAATGCCCAGCCCTGTGCAGCCTCTGACTTCTCTGACGCTGTCCTTTCAATCTCACATTGTATGCCTTGATCCCTATTGATCATAGTAAGGATTGCATCTTATCTAGTTGTGTCTATTTCTAGCATAATTCTATTTATGGAAAGAAAGGGGAGGGAATCTTTTGATTTAGCTGGAAATTCCAAAACATTATCTTGAACAACCACATTCTCTTCTACCCTCCTTTCTATTTTCACCCTGGCAAGCTCCACTCTCACACTCTCCAGTTGCATTCTGGGACCCGCCCACCCACAGACTCCACACCCCCCACCTCGCACTGAAGCTAACGGAGAACTCCCCCAGCTGACCTATTTCAGGCTTGATCCTTTTACCTGTGAAGCAGTGATTAAAAATCTTCTTGTCCTTCTCTAGGTTCAGCTCTTTTATTCCCTTTTCAGTGTCTTTCATGGACAAATACAAAGCACTGCAGAGATTTAGGAAAAAAACAAAACAAAACAGTTGAATGGATGGGGAACATTTCAGAACAGTGAGTATGTCCCAGGAGCTATCACCTTAGGGTGGCTGCTTGTGAACACAACTCCCAGCCCCAGGTATCCGCTGAGGATAATCTCTCCACCAGGTCATAAGTAGTTAAAAGGCAGCATTCATATTTGCATAACTGTGGCCTGAGTAACATTTAGCAAAATGGACTAGAAAAGAGCACTTAATGTCTCTTAAATTCATTCCACTCTTTGTTGATTTAACTAAATGGAGAGTTGTCCAAGTTTGGTGCCAAAGATCAAAGATTCTCAGAGTAATTTTTCCATACATTAGGGATCTTTAACAAGATCTCTCAATCCTCATGTTCCAATTTTTTAAGAGTCTTCAAAACACCATCTATTGTAGACATTTGCCTCAAAGAAAGTGAATGTTTCCACTAAGCTTATCTCTTATTTTTAAAATGGGAAGATACAAGACCACATAGTGAGAAGTTCTCGCCTCTGCCCTTGAAGTAACAATGCACCAAAACGAGTCTTATCAGAGAAATTCTAAGTAACAAAACAGAAGTCCACTTTCACGGGTTCTGTATCTTCACACTGCCCAAACATCATTCCCACTTAGTTCTGACAGTCCTGGCCAGGAGTGTGGTCCCTCGGCATCCCCAGGCAGCTGCTGAAACTAGACCAGATGCCTCCTCTTGGGTCTTACCCAAATAGCTTTCATGGAGAGGGAGGCTGCCAGTTCAGTAAGCTCAGTGCACACACTTTCATCTCCTCTCAGAGTCTTTCCCCACCTTACACCCCGTGAAAACAGAAATCTAGTTGGACATTTTAAGCAACCAGCATGGGATTCTTTTTGATAGGGGTTCTGATTCAGGGAATGTTCAGTATAAAAGCAAAACTACCAGGGGAAAAAAAGAGATTTCTGGGGAAAAGAGCTTATGTGACTGGAGAAGATGTGAAACATTCAGAAAGGAACCCCATTTCCAACCTCTGTCAAGGAATAGATCTATCTGCTGGCCTCTGATCACCTTTGGCTACAGCCATCACCTGCAATTCCAAACCAGCCAACACCAGAAGCTGTTAAACCTGATCAGGGTACAGATGGCTTCTACCCAGTATGGGTGTTCCACCTGGCTAGCCCTTCCTTACTGTATGAATGCATGAACTTGAACTTGAACTTGAACTTGAAACCTTCCCTGCTTGGATATATAGCCCCCTAGTATTCCTTACTAACTACACATCCCAAAGCTTTTTTCAAAAGTAATCTAAAACAAGAAGCCCTGGAGCAGGATCTGTTATGTTTTCCTCTGTTAGAAGGAAGGAAGAAAGAAAGAAAGAAAAAGAGAAAGGAAGAAAGGAGCAGAGAGAAGTAAACACAGAAATTCACCCTAAGTCAATGGTTTCTGGCAGTCGAATGGACCTCCTGGTGGATTTCCTCGAAAACTTCTGACCTCCTTCAATGCATTTAATGGCCTTCTTGATGTCCCGATTCCAGGCATCTCTCTCCTCCAGGAAGGCTGCCTGGAAGAAGTGGTCCTGCTGTTTGGTCGTGGTGATCTTAAACACAAACTAAAAAACAAAACACATCCTGTTAGGAATGACTCCTTTCAAGGGGCCACGACCCCGCATGAAGCAGAGCAGTTGACACAAACCTCTTCTGATGAAGAGAGACCCAAAAGCGAAGGTGGTAGGTGTGGACCAGTGAAAGGGACCATAGGTTATGCATAGACTGAGAGGTCAGTGTCTGACCAGGGGTTCATTCCAACCAGTGATGCCAACTCACCATCCTTTTGCCAAAGTCCTGACAAGGGCTGGTCAGAGTGCTTCCTTTCAGGGGGATCATGCCTTTGGGGCTGTTGTCACTTTTTTTCTTATAGAATTCAATCCCATCTTCTAACAGTACAACCCACATGGGTTTCCAGGTGTTGAACATGCTCCCCTGCAACGACACCAGAAAGAGTGAGACGGGCAGGGATCTTTGTAAACTATATTTTCTTCCTGACAGGAGAGAGTCTACATTTTCTTAGAGTTGACTTTTGAAAAAGCTTTGTGACATCATCTCTGTTCCTTTGACATAAAACCTGTCAAATCAGTGGCTTCTTGAGGTAGCTGATTTCTATGCCCAGCACTTGCCTGGATCTGACCCCACGCTCTTGCCCTTGCCCAACTCTACCCTCTCCCTTTTATCTCCTCCACTGGTCTCTCCCATCCTGCCAGGCTTAGCTTAGCCACCTCATTGATGAGGCTTCCTGAACTGAAACCACCCACCTTGCTCTGGGTCACCACCCACTTTTCTCACTGATGGTGCACATGCTCTGGAAGTTCGTTATACATCACCTTTTACAGTTCCTTAATTGTCTTTAGCATGCTTACCTTTCCTTCTCCATGGCAATGACATTGCCAGGTACTTCCACTGGCTCACGGTACTGAGCATACAGTGGATGTTCATTAAAATAATGCAGAAGATTATTTCCCAGAGAGCCCAAATGCCGGCGGTTATCATACTTCATTGAGAGGAGCAACTGGTCCTTCTTATCGTTTACTTCTTCCCCACCAAGACTCTTTCCTGCTCTAATTTCCTCTGCACCCCTTTTCATGTGTGGTTCTTACCACTAAGAACCACAAAGGGACACCCTCATGTTCACATTCTCACCACACTGCTTTGTGTAAGGACTGTCAACGGGTCTTTCTCCTATGACTTCATCTTACCCATGATCCTCAAGTATAGTTCCTATTTTTTTGTTTTCATTAATTTTTAAATTTTTAACTGTCTCAAGAGAAAATAACAGGAAAAGTGGTAACATTAGTATTTGGTTGGAAGGGTTTTTATTTTTGTTTTAGAAATTTTCATTCTTAGGAGGGCTTGTCAGAATTGAAGCACCAGTTAAATATTCTAAAGTCAAACTGTAGGAGGCTCTTTTCAAAATATGGTCTATAAACCACCTAATTTGACTCACTGAAGATGGATTTAAATAAAAGCTGCTTCCACTCCAAATCTGCCTTTGGTTTTCATCCCCGGTAATGCTGCTGAAATCACCATCAGACTTTCTAGCTCAAGCTTTATTTGTTTCCTACCACTCAAAGTTGGGCAAGCCATTCACCTCTTGGAGTCTCAGGTTTCAGCACTGAAATGAAGGTCAGAATGACAGCCTCGGCACTTTTAGCACATGTTAAGTGAAATAATGTGGATGGGACTTTGTTTAAGTCCCAATGCGCTCTACAAATGGGAAGTTGTATTAACTGTCTTGAGAGATGGCTACGTAAGAATGCCTTCAATACTTGGTGTTTCCAGAACAATGAACAGCTTTTTCATGCCCTCTCTATTCCTGAAAATGATAATGAACTGGTAACACCATCATCGCATTAATGAGGAAGCAGCTCTGGAGTACTAAGCCAGTTGCCACCTTGAGTGATGAATGGGAAAGGTGAAGGCTCTGCACAAACGTGTTTGAGAGGAAACAAATCACCTTCTCAGTTTCTTTTCGAGTGGAATGAAGTTCATGGGTCATGAGAAATCTGGCCTGCCCCAGATGTGTAGGCCTCTTTTGCCATCATATGACATGTCATACAATAATGCTTAAAGTGTTTAAGGTATGCTACGCCTTAGGGTCAAACCTTGAACCTGCATTTGAGCTTCAAGTCAATCACTTATTAGTTATACACATTCTTGGAGAAAATGTTAATATTTCTGAGCTGCAGGATTCTTTTCTTTTCCAAGGAGACAATAATTCAATCTTATAGCAAGTCTTATAGCAATTAATAACAAGTACTAATTAGATTTAGATAATGTATAAAATATGTACAAATGATTGTATATATTTATATGTATACTATATATATGCATAATACAATGTATATATTTTATAGATGTTTATTTACATTTTATAGACAAGGTACATTAAAAAACTCTGTCAACTACAAATTGCTACCAAATTATAAATTCCAAAAGGGCAGGAATCTGCCTCACCATATTACCAGGTATTCAATAAATAATCTGTGCAATGAGTGATTGTAATTAAAATTACACAATGTGTTAATGAACAGATAAGACTAAATAAAAAAGATATACAGAAATTATTAACATAAGAATAGAAACAATATTATATAGCAAGGTTTTCTAAGCATTGCATTCTATAGACATTCACATTTGTATGACCAGGCTGAGTAAGAAAACAGCCTTAGGGGAGAGGGGGACTGTCATTCTGCTGGAATTTTTTAAAAGTTAAGATAAGGTGTATATATATCTATAATCCAGCCATGGGCCATGACAAAGGAGATACAGTGTGGATCTCTCCATTGTCCTTCTGGTGCACTTCAGGTTTACTTTCTATGGCTTATTCTCTGCTTCCAAGCCTTATGTTCAGTTCAGCTCAGGAATGCAAATGGATTCCATCTCAATGCCATCTCAGACTGAGCACTAGTAGATGCCTAAGCCTGGCCTCACTGGGAAAGTGTCATGGTCCAACAGCCGAGAAGAAGGCAAGAAGGCCATACATGAGCGTACAGGCTGCAGTTGCTTCCATCCCTTGGGTTTATCAGATTTTATCTGAATATGAATATCCAGAAGAAATTTAAGCAGCAGCCTTGTGTACAGGCATGGCTCAGTTGTGTAAAAATCCTTGCAAAATGATTTACGAGGCCAGAGCAAGGCTTCCACATCAATGTGGCCTTTAGGAAAACCCCTTAATTAAAATATTTTCAGTTTGGGTTAAAATTAACTGCCCATTTAGCAATAAAGTAACCATTCTGACTAGACCAAGGAATTCTGGTCTACATTTCGGGAGGGCTTTGGAAAGGTCTATTCTTTGACCTATGACGTCAGCCTGTCATAACACCACAAAATAGAATTATCATCCAGTTCCCAGCAGATCCTGCTGCTTATCTTAGAATACAAAGGCCTCTATATAAAGGTCCAGTTGCCCAAAAGGAAGACTATGTATGCAAAGATAAATAGCTGTGGACTATCACTTCGCTCATTCCTTGGTTTTAGTTACTAAAATAATTTTTTAAATTAAAACATCCTATCTCTTTTCCTACAGGCAGAATAACTTTTCCAGACTAACACTACATTCTTTCCTTTAAAAAAAAAAAATAAGCAAGTTCAGATGCTGTACCAACGTGTGAAATAACTTTAATCAAATGCTTTTCTTTTATATCTGAGAGAAACTCACATTCAAAATACAAAGGGCTCCCACAAATCAATAAGAAAAGTACAAATAATCAAAATTTTTTAATAATCAAATTTTTAAATGAGCAAAAAGTTTTTAACAGGTATTTAACTAAAAAAGATAACCAGAATCTTATGGAAAAGTGTTCATCATTATTTAACAGGGAAATAAATAAATGTCATTTATCAGAATCAAACCACAATGAGATACCTCTATACACCAATAGCGTACCTAACATTTTAAGAGATGGAGAAGAGTAAAGACTGGCAAGGAGCTAGAACAACTGGCAGTCCCATACATGGCTAGCAGGAGGACAAATATCATATCCCATCTGGAAAAGTGTTTAGCAGTTTATTCTAGAACTAGACACATAGAACTAGACACAAGCCTTTTACAACAGAAATTCCACTTCTGGGCACAGATATGAGGGAAGTGGGCATATATTTTCATAAAGGTCACACACAGGAATGTTCATAGCACCTGTATTCATGGTACCAAAAACAGAGAATAACTCAAATGCCCATCAATAGAAGAATGGATCAGTAAATTTTATGGTACAACATATAAGTTCATTATTAGTATAGTAAACTTATACAATGAAATACAACTAATTTTTTTTTTGAGATAGGGCACAAGTCAGCTGGGCTCAAATACAGTGGCATCAGGCTACCAAGTAGCTGGGACTATAGGTGTGTGCCACCATGCCCACTTGATTTTTCTATTTTTTATAGAGACAGGGGTTTGTTATTTTGTTCAGGTTAGTCTTGAACTCATGGCCTCAAGTGATCCTTCTTCCTCAGCCTCCCAAAGTGCTAGCATTTTAGGTAGGAGTCACTACACCTAGCCACAATTTAGTAAATAAAAAAAAAAAATAAGGCAGTCCCGGCTCAGTGGCTGGGAAGGAAAATAATCAGCAGCCTTCATGATCCTTCTATAGAAAGAAACTACGCCATCTTACTTATGTCTCTCATTAATCACTGGAAAAAACAACACATTCATACAAGACAGGATCCTTGATTTTTTTAAAGCAGTTATCTAGGATATTACTGAGTCACTTAGTGTCATTTGAATGTAAAAGCTATACTACATACTAGCATTGCATCAGTGTTAAATTTCTTGATTGTGATACTAGCATTGTGATTATGTAAGAAAATGGTCCTTGGTCTTAGAAGATGCACGTTAAAGTACTTAAGAGTGAGGGGTAGCATGATGTCTTCAATGTACTCTTAGATGTCTAAACCTAAAATCATATGTGTATATTTATATAGAAATATAAAGACAAGGAAAGGCAAAAACAAGTGTGCCCACCCATTATCAACTGATGCATCTAGATAAAAGGTATATGGGTAATGGTACTACAATGGGAAACTACAAGTTTCCCTTCTTTCTGTCAATTTAATTTTTTTTTTACTAATTGGGAAAATTAATTATTGAACAGTATATTACTCTACTAATTTTAAAATTTGGGATGGCTAAGTATGGTAGCTCATGCCTATACCTCGCACTTTGGGAGGCCAAGGTGGAAAGATCTCATTAAGCTCATGAGTTCAAGACCAACCTGAGCAAGATGAGACGCCCCTCTTTACAAAACATAGAAAAATTATCTGGGCGTGGTGGCATGCACCTCTAGTCCTGACATTTGGGAGGCTGAGGGAAGAGGATCACTTGAGCCCAGATGTTGGAGGTTGCAGTGAGCTGTGATGATGCCATGGCACTCTAGCCCAGAGTAGACCCTGTCTCCAAAAAAAGAAGAAGAAGAGAAATACATAATCATAGAGCTAGTAGTAAAAAGTTGGACTATGTCACTATAATCCCTTTCAAGCCTAAAATTTAATATTCGACCTGAAGCCTAGCTCATATTATTAACTGTCATGGTCATTCAGGGTTTTTGGCCTTGGAACTGAGATACATTGGTAGAGGTCAGCCAGCATTGCATTCCTTCAGTAGACAAAACTTCCAGAATGAAACTGTCCAAAATGAGTATGTGCTTGCCTAGTTCAAATAACGTGTCCTCTGGGACTCCATCAGCTCACTCTGAGGAAGAGGTGTTACTTGGGAGTCAGGATCATTGCATACAATGAGGAAGCTAATGCCTTGTACAACAAGAGAAATCTGACCACTTACAAAGCTTCAACAACATTCTTCCAGGCTAGATAGTGGTTAGTTAGGTTAGGATGATGGAACTGGGGTGATTTCTCCATCCTCTCAGCCATCACTGCTGCCACCAGTTTCCCACAGAGTATCCTGGCATCTCCCTCAGCCATCCCTATATTTTCACCTTTCTGGCCCAAACCCTCTCATCAGTATGGAATGTTCAAATTAGAGAGGAATTTAGGTTCATCTACCAACACTTTCATCAGAGAGATAAAAATATAGCAGCCCAGTTAAGCGACTGGACTAGTGTACCTGACCAGTGCTTTGGGGGATAGACTCGGCACTGATGTCAGTGCACAGATTCCCCAGGGGAGTACTTCGAAGGTGACCACAGTGATATTCAGTAATGAGGTATATAGCACTTTTTGTAGGATGAGTTCATGAACTCAGTTGTCTTCCATATGCTGTGTGAAGAGATATGCCTCCATACGATATATAGGTATGTGTAGTATATGTCTAATTTCTCCCATTATACACAAAAACGTATATAATTACCTGTCTACAATAGGCAGGTTTTAGATACTGAGTCAGATTTAAAGTTTCCCAGCAGCTGGTCATCATCATGGGACTGGCATGATTTAGCACACAACAATCTAACATTATGTGTTATGACACCAAAAGAAAGAATGAGATATTTGGTCAAATTAAAAAAAATGAACTTCTGTCATTTAAAATAAACTATAACTGAAAATGCACGGATAATTATTATACACTATTATATTATTAAAAGTTAGTATCCTTAATATATATTTCAAAATGCAATAAGAAATCAATAAGAAATATACAATTTTTTAAATAGGCAAACAATATAGGTAATTCTCCAAAGAAGAAATACCTAGGTCTCATAAACATAAAAATATATTGCAGATATATATAAAAAGATACGGTTTTTTCTTTACTAACATTTTTGAAAGGTTTTTTAAAAAATTTTTTTAAAGATGTGGAGAAAAAAAAGCTCTATATGTCCAGCAGTTTGAAGGGGGCTGAAGCATAAAGATCTAAGGCAAGGAAAGTGGTATCCTAAATTTTTGTTTTGTTTTATTTTTTCAAGACAGGTTCTGGTTACATTGGCCATGCTGGTCTCAAGTGGTCCTCCCAACGCAGCATCCCCAATACAGTAGCTGGGATTACAGACTCCAGCTCTAATTTTAAACAAAGCCAGCAAGTGACCACGAGCTCTGGAGCTGAATGGTTCAAGGTCAAATCCCAATTCTGCCACTTCACAGTAATGGGACCTTGAGTAAGTTTTTAAATTTTACATTCTTTTTTTTTTTTTTTTT
>CAUYQV010053717.1:0-31891 GCA_963574575.1 Galagoides demidoff
CGAGTCTCCTGCCTCAGCCTCCCAAGTAGCTGGGACCACAGGCGCCCGCCACAACGCCCGGCCATTTTTTGGTTGCAGCCATCATTGTTGTTTGGCGGGCCCGGGCTGGGGATTCGAACTCGCGACCTTAGGTGTATGTGGCTGGCGCCTTAGCCGCTTGAGCCATAGGCACCGAGCCCACATCTCAATTTCTAAGGGTGACCCCTGTTTAGTTGGGTTCCTCCCATTTGCTTTCCCTGCATAATCGAATATACATGTCCAATTTTTTTTTAGATTCTATTTATGTTGCATCGTAATGTTTAGTCTCTTCTTTTCTCAATGATGCATCTTGGAGTTTTCTTCCATGTCGACCAGCTCTTCCTCCTTCTTTTTCATGACTAAGTACTGTTTCAGCAGGAGCCTGTGCCATAATTTGCTTAGCATAGACTGGGGCATTTTTCACAATTACAAGTAATAAGCAATGAAGGGGCGGCGCCTGTGGCTCAAAGGAGTAGGGTGCCAGCTCCATACGCTGGAGGTGGCGGGTTCAAACCCAGCCCTGGCCAAAAACTGCAAAATAATAATAATAATAATAATAAGCAATGAAAATTCTTCAATACATAAGTGAGTCACTCTGCACAATGATATATTCCTACCAGCAGCCTTTCTAGCTGCACTTTTACGGGAATGCCTGGAAGTGACAGACGGGGGGTCTAGTTACTGACCAGGGACAGTCTCATATTTTAAAATACTGCAGTTATGTGCCCACTCGACCAGAGTGAACAAAAATGTATGCCAGGGAAGTACTCAGAACAGCAGACTCTCCTCTTAAATTTCATATTTTCAAAACTAGACAGTGTAATGCCCCAAAGGACTCATGCTCTCAGACAACACTGGGCCACTTAGAAGGCACTTTGCATCTACTGGTTCACCTGACCCTTGTATTGGTCCTGCAAAGTAGGTATTATTGGCATCGCTGAGTTCACAGATGAGAAAATTAAGACTTGGAGACAACAAGACATCTGTCCAAGGTCACATAGCTCACAGAGGGCTGAGGATTCAGAAACCAATGACAGATCTGATGGAATCCTGCCTTCTTTCTAAATCCATGATCCAGGCTATATCATGGTGCCTCTTAAGAGCTTCAGTGGACAGTCAGCCAAAAAAGCAGCTTAAATAAATATCTGCCTATATGGCTGATTTTTCAGGATATATCAGTTTCTATTGCTACAGTGACAACTTATCATAAGTGCCATGGCTTAGAACAACACCAATTTACCATCTTATAGTTCTGGGGGTCAGGTGTCCAAAATGGGTCTCATGAGGCTAAAAGAAAGGGGTTGGCAGAGCTGAGTTCCTTTGGGATACTCTAGGTGAGAATCTATTCCTTTCCTTTTTCAGCTCCCCGAGGCTGCCTGTGTGCCCCTTTCCAGCAATTGTAGTATCATTCTGATCTCTATTTCCACCATCAAATTATCTCTAACCCTGACCCTATTGCCTCCCTCTTGTAAGAACCCTTGTGACTACCTGGGACCCACCAGGATAATTCAGGATAACCTCCCACCTCAATATCCTTAACTTGATCACATCTGCAAAGTCCCTTTTGCCTTATAAGGTGACAGGTTCTGGGGGTTAGGGTGTGAACATCTCTGGGCAACTATCACTCGGGGGGTTTCCAGCTTTGTTATTTAGAGCAAGGGCTTGCAAAGACCCTCAGTTCAAATCCTGGCTCTATCCCTTGTTAGCAGATCCAGGTACAAAACTACTCTGAGTCTTAGCAGCCTCACCTGAAAAACCAGAATAATAAAATCATCCTTCTAGGGCTGTTGTGAGGATCAAATAACACTGTATGCCGTGCTCATGAGATATGGGGCTCAGTAAATGGTAACTGTCATCTTCCCACTGTCTACTAGGATAACAGGTAATAGAAACTCCACCATTTGAGATTCATTTCTTTGGATCTTTTTCCCCAAGGACACATCTCAGGCCCTTGTCAGCTGACACTTAATGGGATAAGTTGGCAGTTAACTTATATTAGATTCCTCCGTGAGACACAGAGAACCCAGGAAGAGTCAGAGAAATTAACCATGTAGAGGGAGAGGGCGCTGGAGGGGCAGAGGCTAAGGAGAAACAAACATACTTCCTTTGACAGCTTCTCCAGTTTTGCCTGTGGCTTAGCTTTGGCTACGAATTTCTCCAGCTTCTATCTAGAGATCAGCCTGCTTCAAAGGAACACTTTGAAGATGATTTTCTGAGATAGATGGGGCCTGCCCAGTTGGGTTTGCAGCAGAGTGGGGCGGGGCGGGGATGATCCTGGCATGGAAAAGTACTAAAGGATTTTACCTCCAGGTTAGGAGCTAGAGCAGCTGTTCTGACAATATCGTCCCTGGTCCAGGCCTCCCCAAGGTCGGTCTTGCAGAGTGAAATGAAAACCAGACTCTCAGTCTTATCTGAGAACTATGTGACTGTTTCCTGTCTCTCTTTCGGAGCTTGGGAAAGTTCCCGAATGCACTGCCTAAACTTGGGGATGAATATGTGTATACCCAGCTCTCAAATGGGAGCGTGTCATTACTGGTACCTGCTTACACTGAGTGTTCTTTCCATTCATTAAAAAATGTGTTAGTATTTGGAGCTTTCATTCATTCATCCAACAAATATTCAGCTCACAGGGGGCCAGGCAACCTTCTCTCAGGGTAGAGAGTATGTACAGTCAGAGGAAGACTTACTCTATATCAGGTACAGCACAAGCTCTGGAGTGGATCAGCTTGGGTCTTAGATCCTGATACTGTCCACGTGTGGGGCATTGGGCTCTTTGAGCCTCAGCTTTTTCTTCCATAGAGTGGGCATAACCAGTAACTGCCTTGGGGGGGGGGTTCTTATGAGAATTCAATGAGATGGTTCAGGGAAAGTGAACCTGGGCCTGGTTCTTAGTAAAGACGGAGGACTAACAGTTACTGTGGGAGACACAGTATTGGGGACTGTTTCCCCAAATGCCTTCACACCCCCAAATTTGCCTTTTGTGGACACCAGGGTCCTGTTGAGCTGTTACTGCGCAAGTTTTTTAAAAAGCCACAATGGGAAGTACCCGCACCTTACCACTCCGTGGGCATACACGCCGCGGACACCATGTATACAGCGGTTTGGAACTTAATTGCCACCAGCTTATTTTTGTCCGGGAGGCCACGGATTCCCGGTAGGAGGCGCCTTCCCTCCTTGGCTCATTTTTCTGACACTCAGCCAGCTGTCCATCGGTTTCTCAGGGTTTGAACTTGAAAGGACTGGACACTCACCCGAGAAGGGGACCCTGGCCTGACCTCTCTTGGAATTCAGAAAAACTAAGGTCGAGAGAGGATGCGGGCTGGCTATTCCCTGTGTTTAGAATACAGCCCACCCCCGTTTGCGCGCCCGAGGATCCAGAGCAAACCTCCAGGTGAGGGGCAGAGGCAGGGACGCAGGTAAGAGGCGGTCGCGCGGGGCTCGGGTTCTCCCCTGCCCCCCACCCCCCACCCAGGAAGCCAGGACTTGGCGGCAGCTTCGGGGCTCCAGGCAGAGCGGGCCATCCGCCTGCCACCCGCTGGCCAGCTGGGGCTTCCCTGGGAAAGTTCTCTGCAAAGCTGGGAATGAGCCCTCAGCAGGGGAAGGTCCCGGGACCCTGAATGGAGTTCACCTGGGCCGGGGCTCAACCGCGCGATCCGGAGAGCGCCCAGGGGACCCAGAGCGGGCGGGAAGCCTCGCCGAGGGCCTGAACTGACTCAGTTTGTAAAAACTCGCTTCCTCCTTCCCTACCTCTGTCCATCACTCACCTAGCAGGGCAACTAGTCCTGGGCGGCGTGGGCGGGCCGCGGCTCCCCGAACCCGCCCAAGGGTGGAGAGGAAAGCAGCCGCCTCCCCAGTAAGGAGAGGTGAAGGTCCGGCCAGGTAAATGCGCGGCCGGCCGGCTCCGCACCCGCCCCTGGTCTGGGAGCCAGGGGCGACTCCTAGTTCTACTTAACACCCAAATACCCGGGACTCCAGACTTGAGAACTTTCGCCCCAACACTCTAGGGAGGGGGTCGGGCTCTTTTCCCTCCCCCGACCTCCACTCATCCAACTCTGTAGGGCGAGGGTCGGGGGAGGATTTAGGTCCAGGCCCCAGCGCCGCATGCTCAGCCCAGTCCTGCCGCAGACGCGGGGGGGTACCCGCCCCCCGCAGCTTGGGTCTGGCGCCGGGGCTGTGGGGAGAGCTCCGAAGTGAGCGGAGGGCGCGGAGGGAGGGTCGACTGGTGGGCGGCGCCTCCCCGGGCTGGAGGCGGCTCCCGGCCGGCACCGCCCTCCGCCTCCGGGGTCCCGCCCTCCGGCGCTCCCAGGCCGCGCTTCCTGCGTCCGCATCCCGGTCCCCGAGCAAGCAGCTTGTTCTCAGTCACTGCGCTCCTTTCCCGGACTCCCCTGAACTCTTAACCCCGTGATCGCGGCGCCCCGGAGGAGGCAGCCCCGAGGAAGTTAGGATCGTGGAGTCTCCAGCCCGGGGCCGCTGGGCGGAGACCGAGCCGGACCAACCGCCTCCCGGGTAAGTCTGAGCCGCCGCGCCCCGCAGTGTCCTGTGGGTTCAACCAGCGTGCGGGGAAGGGAGCCCAGTGTGGTCTGGGTCGTCTGTCCGTGTGCCTGAGGGCTTCCTGCCCGGGTCTGCCGCCAGGGGAACCAGGTACCTCGCACCCTCTACAGCCACGCCTGGCCAGTGAGGGACCCCGCACGTCGCCAGGGGGGGCAGCTGGCCTGGGCCGGGGTAGGCGGTTGGCCTTGGGGGCCCCCTGTTGATTGGACAGATGCCAGCGGCCCGGTGGGTTTCGAACCTTTGGCCTGGATAGAGGTCCCTTTCGCGGTGGAGCAGACTTGCCAGGAGGTCCCAGGAAACCACCCAGGCCCTGTGTTCCTTCATCTCTTACTCCTTTATGGAATTCGAGGCTTTTTAAGGATTTAGATGTGTGCGTGTGTGTGTGTGTGTGTGTGTGTGTGTGTTTTGCGGACTAGAAGCAAACTCAAGGGTGAGGAATCGGGCGTGAGCGAAGTGAGGTTAAGAGTTCTTAATTAGAAGAAATTAAAGTTCTTTCTTCTTGAGCCTCGTTTCTTCATCTGTAAATTGGGAGAGATAGCGCCCTAGGGTGCAGTGGGGCATTCATGCCGAGCACCTCTCTATAGTAAGTTAGGTTACAGGGCTTGGGGGAGAGAAAACTCCAAATCAGATCTCAAGTCGGCGCACGGACGTAAGAAGAGTGGCCCGGGCGTGCCAGGTCTGAATTATAAGATAGGTCACTTTCAGAAAGAAATCTTTCCCCAGCAAGGGTAGTTGTCAGGAGTCCCAGACCCCTTTGGTTCCCTGGAAGCAGCCATGGGGTGCAAGCACAGTGCTTGTTGTGCCCGTGACGTGGTGGCCGTGGTCTCTCCTTGCAGGGCGAGTGATGGGCGCTGGGGACTCGGGCTGTGCGCCAGCTGGGTGGGCAGCCAAAATGGGCGGGGCGTGGGCGGGGCAGCAGATGGAGTGATTGCCCCGCAGGGCAGCCTGTGGTTTTAGTTTTGAACCGGTTACTTGGAGGATATCTTCTCTAGGGAAAGATCACGCCTGGGACCTGTGAAGGGCTTTCACACTTTGGTGACTTGTCACACAAGGAGCCTGACTTAAGTTGACGGCGCCAAATGGAACTGGGAGGGAGCCGCTTTCCCTTCAAATATCCCCCCCTCCCACCCCCTCCACCCCCGTTGGGACAAAAGGCGGAAGAAAGAGAACCCTATGGGGTTGATGGCAAATCCTGAGCTGCTGGTGATCCCCTGATTGGAGTGTCTGGGGCATTACCCAGGCCCAGCCAAACCTGGGTAAGGTATCCAGGGCACAGGGGTCTTGAGAAGCTCCCAGCCTAGTGAGGGAGTCAGAGATAGTCATGACAAATGTCACAGGGAGTTGTTGTTGTAATCAAGCCACACCACTTGCTGACTCTGTGATTCTCTGAGCCTCAGTTTCTTCATCTGTAAAATGGGATGATAACCTCCTAGAGCGAGGTGGGATATGCATGCCTAGCACACAGCAAATACCCTGTAGTGAGTTATGTCTCAGGGCTTAGATGGCAGCAGAAGAAAGACAATAACTCAGGAGGCCCTGCTAAAAAGAGAATACTAGAATACTCAACAGGAAATTGGATTCTGCCAGGTGGACAGGGGAGGAAGGGTATCCTGGCAGATGCAAAAGTACAGAGGTGTGAAAGTGATGGGGTGCTGGGCTGGGGAGATGCTCAGGCAATGGAGAGTGGACTCCGGAGGGAAGGGGAAGTAAAGGGAATAGAGGGTCCGGAATGAGCTAGACTGGACAGGTGGGGGCTATCTTGCAACCAGTCAACAAATGTTGACCATGCATCTCCTATGGGCCACCACTGCCCTAGATGCTCATGGTATAGATGAATAAGACACACATTTCATTCATATTCCTTAAGCAGGGGAGTCATCCTATCCAATCAATAACTTAAGCAGATCACTGTGGGGGCCAGGCTCTGTGGCTCACACCTATAATCCTAGCACTCTGGGAGGCCAAGATGGGTAGATTGCTCAAGCTCAGGAGTTCGAGACCAGCCTGAGCCAGAGCAAGACCCCAATCTCCACTAAAAAAATAGAAACACTAGCTGGCTGTTGTGGCAGGCAGCTATAGTCTCAGCTACTTGGGAGGCTGAGGCAAGAGGATCGCTTGAGCCCAGGACTTTGAGGTTGCTGTGAGCTATGATGCCACTGTGTTCTACCCAAGTTAACAGACTCTGTGTCAAAAAAAAAGAAAGTCTTTCTGGCTAAATGGAAGCTGGACCTTGGAGAAGATTGCTGGGAGAGGGGAGGCTGGTGGAGGTGGTGGGGATGAAGAGGGCAGCTAGATGGGAGGCCTGTACAGGAGGCAGAAATTAACACCTGGCCTTCACATGTGACCACTAACCAAGGGTGAGATGTGGAGATTCGGTGTGAGTCCCAAAGTGTTGCCCTCTCTTCTGCCAAACAGAGGGGCTGAGTGTCTGAGCTGTTGGTGGACCCAGATCCCTCAGCTGGGGTTCTCCAGGTCTCTGGCTCCAGGTGTCACAGGCCTGGGGCGGTCTCTATTTATGGGAGGAATAGTGAAGAGGGATGGAGAGGGCTCGCCTCTTGGGCTGGAAGAGCACAAGGAGCGCTAGCTTTTGGCTTCTGTTCTTCCAGCTCCAAATTAAGGTGAGATTTAAGAGAATGAGAAGCGTTGTCTCCTCTAGGTCCCAGGAAAGTTCTAGAATCTCAGATGCCTTCTGGTGGGGATATGGTACAGCGTCTGCTTCCAGCTGCTGACTTTTGCTTTCACTTTGGTTGCCTCTGCTCTGAAGCTGGCAGGGAATCCTCACAATTAATTGCAAGCCATGTCAGTATCCGTCTCCCTCCATGTTATAAGTCTCCCTTGGCTCGGAGGTGACAGGAGGAATGTCTCAGGTGGAAGAGACCTCTGGGTCATCAGAGCCACCACTCTCATTTGACAAATGAAACTCAGAGAGGGGAAGAGACTCGCCCAAGGGCACACAGCAGGTCAGCAGCAGAACTGGGAGTGGAACCCAGCCATCCCGACTCCCTTCTGGGGTCCTTGCTTTATCCCAAGAAGCCTGGCAACATCAGGTCAGAGGCTTTTGGGGGGCTCCAGGTTTGGTGGTTTCTCAGCGTCTCAGTGTTACCAGCAGTTTCATAGAGGTTTGCTCCTCCCCAGCCTGGACAGGTAGCCCCGCCTAGCAGGGGAGTGTTTTTTTGCTCCCTTCTCCCTTGAGGCCTTGGTGCCACGCCCACCCCTCCTGGGAGCCCTTGCTCCGTGAAGAAACAGGCCATTTGTTTGAAAGAAACAAGCCATTCGTTTGGTTTTCCCTGCTTCAGATTTCCCTGCCTCTTCTAGACAGCTCCAAGACGCTGGCCGGAGACAGCCTCCTAGGGTCTCTGCTGACCCTCCCCTGACTCTCCACTCCTCCATCCCTTCAGTTCCCAGGGGCTAGTTGGCCCTGTCCTTCTATTCGTGTTGTTTACTTGGACCAAACAACCTAAAGTCACCTCATTCTCCTTTGTCCTAGTTCTGTCACTTTTAGCAGCCCTTGAACCTGAATGCTGGTTGCTTTAGATTTAAGACTATTGGGGCCAGAAGGGACCTTAGCCATCGGGAAGTCCAATCTGCTTATTTGACAAGGCCCAGGGAAGGGAAAACACTTGCCTGAGATAGACCCAGGACTAAACCCACGTTTCCTAATTCTGTCTTGAACAATTTTGAGGATGATTTTTTTTTTTTTTTTGAGATAGAGTCGTACGCTGTCTCCCTCAGTAGAGTGCCATAGCATCATCATAGCTCACAGGAACCTCAGACTCTTGGCGTCAAGTGATCCTCTTGCCTCAGTTCTTCTAATTTTTAGTAGAAACAGGGTCTCACTGTTGCTCAGGCTGGTCTCCTGAGGTTAAGCAATCCACCCGTCTTGGCCTCCCAGAGTGCTAGGATTGCACCCATGAGCCACCACACCCAGCCTTGAGGTTGATTCTTGAAAAACAAAAAGAGCATTTTCCTTCCCCAAGACCCTCCTTCTCCATACGCTGCTCTACCCTGCCAATCCACGGTGACAGCGACATGTCCAGGAGGAGTAAAGGCTGGGGTTCCTGGGAGACAAGGAGCACACCTCCAGGAATTTGTCTTGAAAATCTGTTTCCTGTCTGTTCAAACTGGCAGGGCCATTAGGGAGTGAGCCAGTGATTGCATTTCCTTGACACTCTCTTGGCCAGACTTTATAATGTATCTCTGGATAGATGGGGCTTTTATAAGTTGTTTTCTTGCCCAGATTACAAAAGAAGTACCCGGTCATTGTAAAAACTTCAGAGGATGATGTCATGAATGCTGGCAACCGCTGCGGCCCCTGTGGCGTTTTATTCAGGTTTTTTATGTGATGCTCTGCTGTTTATATCTTGGCTTTTCAATCCATCCTCACAGTGTACATTATCGTCACATGACAGTGTTTTCTGGTGGGCTCTACCCTGCTGGTCTCACGTGCTGCTAGCACAAGGATGACGGCTAGCAGGTATTTAGGAGGGCAGCGTTTAGGGAGAGCTGGGCCTGGGCATCCTTTGGCCAACATCCTATCACACTATGCTATGTGAAATGCACAAGAAGTTTCTTATTCACCACCATGGGACTTCAGGGGGCCATTTTTCTGCCTCGCCATGGGTGCTCTGGTAAGGACTATATTTACAAACTCTGAAGCAAAAACTAATTCTCTCTGAACTCTTAGGAGTGGAAGGTGATCTGTCATCTGGGTGGGATGGGTGTGACTCGGAGTTCACACAGAGGGAGGGAGAGAGCTTTGTTTATTTCCGTTTTTTGCTGTGCTTGTTTTGACCCAGCCAAATGCCACCACCCCACCATTGCCACCCCTTGCGCCAGATCTCCCTGGGAGATCTCCCTCCAGATCTAACCCCCTGGATTAGGCGTTGGGGTGCCAAGTGCAGGTCCCCAGAAAAACCGGTGTTTGGCTTACTCATCTCCAAGCCCTGCATTTCAGAGAACAGGTGTTTCAGTGGCAAAGAAGTGCTGAGAATGTGTTTCCTGGTTGGGTAATGGAGGGAGGTCACCCCGCCCTGAGGACAGGCCCTCCTGGGGTGGGGTCTCAAATCCTCTAACAGGATCACGAATCCTCTAACAGGATCACGGCTCTGTTAGCACCGTACATTTTCGGTTCTGGATGTGCTAGTAGCAATCTTGGAGATTTTCTAGGTTAATGTTTACAGACTGCAGACAGCAACCCCTTAGCAGGTTTTTTGTTGGGTTGAATGGTTTTCCACTGGGTTTTTAAAAGTGAAATAAAAGACAGAAGTCTAGAAAGTAATGTCGATTTTTCTGTCCTGAGAAATAGTCTTTAGTAAAACTTCTACTAGTTATCTCTTTGAGGGTATGTCTTGAGTCACCAGATACAATGTATCCGTAATTGCATGGTAGGAACCTTGGGCAACGTGGCTCCGGTCCACTGGTTTCTATGCTGTGATCCTGGGAAAGCTGGGATTCCTTGGACAGGTTCCAGAAGCAACTCAGAGCCTTGCAGGGTTAGAAGGGAGTGGTGGGGGGCAGGGCCAGCCAGAAGGAAGCTTTGCTTATACGAATTCCAGATGTAAGGGATATGAAAGAGCCCTTTAAAAAAATGCTGCCACTTTTTGGGCGGGGTCTGTGGCTCAAAGGGGTAGGGTGCTGGCTCCATATGCTGGAGGTGGCAGGTTCAAACCCACCCATGACCCCCACCCCCCAAAATGTACAACTTTAAAAACAAAACTGAACGCTGACAGCCATTGTTAGCCACCTCAATTCTGGGAAGAAGAAACCAAGGCCACAGAACAGAGCGGCCTTGTCTAGGGGAAGGTGGCCCTCAGGCCTCCCATGAAAAAGGGTCTCCAAATGGAAATTTTTTTTTTTTAATTGTTGGGGATTCATTGACAGTACACAGAAGAAACAGATTACATTGATTGCTTTTGTTAGATAAGGACTCTTATATATGCCTCACACGGCCAAAAGGTGCACCCTATCCCTTGACCCCCCACGCCCTCCCTTCTTCCCATTCCCCACCCCCACCCCCCACTGTATACTAGGACCTTAATTGTCCTCATATCAGAATTGAGTACATAGGATTCTTTTTTTTTCTTTTTTTTTTTTTGAGACAGAGCCTCAAGCTATCCCCCTGGGCAGAGTGCTGTGGCACCACAGCTCACAGCAACCTCCAACTCTTGGGCTCAAGCGAGTCTCCTGCCTCAGCCTCCCGAGTAGCTGGGACCACAGGCGCCCGCCACAACGCCTGGCTATTTTTTTTTTTTTTTGGTTGCAGCCGTCATTGTTGTTTGGCGGCCCAGGCTGGATTCAAACCCGCCACCTTAGGTGTATGTGGCTGGCGCCTTAGCCACTTGAGCCACAGGTGCTGAGCCTTTTTTTTTTTTTGAGACGGAGCCTCAAGCTATCCCCCTGGGTAGAGTGCCATGGCATCACAGCTCATAGCAACCTCCAACTCCTGGGCTCAAGCGAGTCTCCTGCCTCCACCTCCCAAGTAGCTGGGACCACAAGCGCCGGCCACAACGCCCGGCCATTTTTTGGTTGCAGCCATCATTGTTGTTTGGCGGGCCCGGGCTGGGGATTCCAACCTGCCACCTTAGGTGCACATGGCTGGCGCCTTAGCCAATTGAGCCCCAGGTGCCAAGCCCTTTTTTTTTTTTTTTTTAAACATACGATTCTTAATGGAAATCTTTGACACCTCTCCAACCAAACAAAAACAAAAACCCACAATCACAGTGTCCTCTGTGTGCCCTGTGGGCTGCTCTGTTGTGTCCCCTAGGGATTAATGTTTATCATAAAGCCTTCCGTGGTGGGGCCAACCATCCAATTTATATCGCCAAGATGCATAAAACATTAATTTGTCTGATGCCTGCGTTTTAAATACAGCCCTGCATTGCCTGCCCTGCTTGGCATTCCTCCTTCTTTTTTCTTTGAGACAGAGTCTCACTTTATCACCCCCAGTAGAGTGCCATGGTGTCACAGCTCACAGCAACCTCCAACCCTTGGGCACAAGTGATTCTCTTGCCTCAGCCTCCTAAGTAGCTGGGACTAGCAGCACCTGCCACAACCCTGGCTATTATTTTAGAGATGAGGTCTCACTGTGACTCAGGCTGGTCTTGAACCTGTAAGCTCAGGCAACCCACCCACCCTGGCCTCCCAGAGGGCTACGATTACAGTTGTGAGCCACCGTGCCCGGCCCTCTCCTTTTTTAATGTCTGAGAGCTTTCCTGATGGGAACTTCCCAGGCCTGATCTCCTGGCCTGAGAGGCCCTGGAGATGATGGGCCCAAGGTTACCCAACAAACCCTGGCGGGACCAGGATGGGAGCTGACCACAGTGGGCAAGTTCCTTCTTTTAAGCTGGATCTCACATGATGTACAGTTCTGGATGTCTCCCAGAAGGTTCTGCTGTTTCCTCTATTCAGGGTAGGACCACGTGGCTCTGAATCTTGGTGAATTTTACATCTTTGCCACGTTTTCCTCTGGACATCTGGTCTGGAGAGAGAGAAGGCGAGGAATTGCTGGCCTTCCCCATACACCCTCCCCACCTCCCCACGTCCACAGGCTGGACTTGTTTGGGCAGGGTGTGGGTGATGGTAGGTGAGGGAGCCTGATAAAAAGAAAAAGGCAAAAAAAAAAAAAGTGATCTTTCCGTTCTGACGTTACCTTAAGAAACTCCTCATATTATGTAAACTTCATTAACTACAGCTTGGAGGGTAGCAAGTACCCTGGGAAATGCCTTTGGGTAATTGTTTCCAAACAGTGGCAGATACAAATTCTTCTATTTCAAGGGAAGTACCCTATGGCTCAAAGGGACTCTGGCACTTAAGACAAAGATTCTTATATATATTGTACTCCAGGCACTGGGGAAGAAAAAGACCCAACCGCACCATTCCCCCAAGCCCCACCCTACCCCAGACAGCCAGCAGTGAATGAGCCAGAACAATCCCTTGACAAGGGGTAAAGGAGCCCTGGGCTGTGAAGAAGGGGGTTTACCCCAAACTTGGAGAGTCCGGAAGGATTTTCAGAAAGCTGAATTTCTGAGAAAGGGGAATGGAAGTTAAATAGCAGCTGGCCAAGGCACTAGTCTGTGCAAAGGCCCTGAGGTTAACAGAGAGCTTAATTCGGGAGAGCTGATACAACTATGTAGATGGGAAGGGCGGGGATGGGAGAAATCTTTTATGCAACTTCTTTTTAAAAGTTATTTTGGGTATGGCAGTTCCTCAAAAAATTAAAATAGAATTACCATAAGATTTAGCAATTCTGCCTCTGGGTATATATATTGGGGAGAATTGAAAAGATACAAGTCTTTGTACACCCATACTCAGAGAAGCATTATTCCCAAGAGCTAAGATGTGCAAGCCACCCAAGTGTCCATTTGCATGAAGAAACAAAACGTGGTGAATCCACACAACGGACTATTACTCAGCCATAAAAAGGAAAGAAATTCTGACAATTGCTACAACCTGAGGTCATTATGTTAAGTGATAAGACAAACACTGTATGATTGTACACTGATGAGGAAACTAGAACAGTCAAAATTATAGAGACAGAAAGTGGGGTGGTGGTTACCAGGGGCTTGGAGAAGGGGGTCAGGAGAGTTGGTGTTTAATGGGTACAGAGTTTCCATTCTACAAGATGACAGGGGTTCTGTGGACGAACAGCGGGGATGGTGGCACATTATGAATAAACTTTGTGTCACTGAACTGTACACTTACAAATGGTTAAGATGGTAGATTTTGTTATGTGTATTTTATCACAATAAAAAAACTTGAGGGGGAAAAAAGTCTTTTTGGAAACAAGGCTCAGGTGTTTGGTCAACGCTATTCATTGTGTTCATGCTATAGGCCAGGTATGCTTCTAGGCTTTGGGGAGAAACAGTGTGGAGCATAACAGAGACATGGTCCCTGCCCTCATGGAGCTTATATCTTACGGGGCAGCAGAGAGGAGTTGACACATGAGGAAATAAAGAGCATAACAAATCAGCAACTATGTCCTGCACTGAACTGAAATCTTTGCTGCCTCCCCACAGACCGCAGGGCCAAGTCTAAGGTTAGCCCCTTTGCTGCCAAAGCTCCCCAGACCAGACTCCTTAGAGTCTGCCTCAGCTAACCTTTCCAGACTCTTACTGCTGCCTTGCCCCTCCCCCACCAGCTGCATCTGCCCTTCTCCCATCCCACCTGCTGGTCACCTGGAACCACTTTCCACCTCCAGCATCCTCCTACAACCCCCCACCTCCAAACCAGGGATTCCCATGGCTTTTTCCCTTCTCATTTTTTCTGCTTTTCTTCCCAGACTGCCCCAAAGCTTTAAAAATATGTAATAATTTCAGTTCCAGGATTTTATCCTGAGGAAACAATGTAAGGAGTTGATTGCAACACTTTTTTTTTTAAAAAGTAATAGCAACAAAATTAGAAAACAATTATGTGTCCAGCAACAGTCCTAGCCAAGACTTTTTCTAAAACTTTTTTTTTTCTTTGAGTCAGAGTCTCACTTTGTTGCCCTCAGTAGAGCACTGTGGCGTCACAGCTCACAGCAACCTCCAACTCTTGGGCTTAAGGAATTTTCTTGCCTCAGCCTCCCAAGTAGCTGGGACTACAGAAGCCTGGCTATTTTTTGTTGTTGTTGTTGTAGTTGTCATTGTTGTTTGGCAGGCCCGGGCTGGATTAGAAGCCACCAGCCTGGGTGCATGTGGCTGGTGCCCTAACCACTGTGCTATGGGAGCCAAGCCTAAAAGAAAACTTTTATTTGGAAATAATGTTGCATTCATAGAAAAGTTACAAAGATGCGTTGGCATCTTACAGAAGCGTTACATACTTGCGGAAGCTAAGACATTAACATTGTTATTGACCAGGCTACAAACTTGGTTCCGATGTCATCAGTCCTCCGGGCGCTGTTTCTCTTCTCCAGGGTCTAGCCCAAGATGCCCTGTTGCATTTAGTTGTCCCCTTGGTCTCTCCCAGTCTCCTTGATCTCTCTCTGTCTGTGATAGCTTCTCAATATTTCCTTGAATGTCATGACCTTGAGAGCTTTGATGGGTACCAGTCAGTATTTTATACTGTAATGCCCTTGAATTTGTTAGTGTCTTCTTGCGATTAGACTGAGTCTTTGGGCTTGGGGGAAAGAGTCCCACAGAGGAAGCATCTTTGTCATTGCCCCATATCAGGATTTACGTAATGTCCACAGGATGCATGATTGGTGACGTCAGCCTTGGTCACTTGGTTGAGTCGGTGCCTGCCAACTTTCTCCACTGGAAAGTTCCTTCAAGGAAGGGGCTTTTTAGCATGATGGTACAAGGTAAACTTATAAAAGAAATTACTGAAAATGATCGATAGATGAGGCTTCTAAAATTCAAAAACTTGGATTCATTCAGGTGATAAATGGAGGCGATATTGGCAGCACACAACAGGCAGGGGACTGTTTCCTGAACACGGCAGGAGCTTTAGTAAGGAAAATGAATGTCGTCACTGAGTAATGGGATACAGAAAAGAATGCCACAGGCCACAAAGCACATGGGAAAAAAATAAACAATATTCAACCTTATTTTATTAAAAGGAGATATCAATTAAAACAATACCATCTTTCCCGTAGGAAATCTAAAATGTTTTTTAAAGTTTTCAAAGTTTTAAGTTAAAAAAAAAAGAATGCTAATGGGGAAGTGGTACTTTCACAAGCTCATGGTGGGAGTGTAAATTGGAGAACAATCTGAAAATGTATGTCAAAAGCTTTCAAAACAAAACAAAACAAAAACCCCCAGCAATTTCAAGACCAGGATATCCCCAGGCAACAATTAATGATTGTGTAAAAGAGTGGGTTGTAATGCTATTTTTTAAAATAACAGCAATAAAATTAGAAGCCAACTATTTTTTTTAAGACTTTTATTTATTTACTTTTTGTTGTTGTTGTTGCAGTTTGGCTGGGGCTAGGTTCAAACCCACAGCCCTCGGTATATGGGGCCGGCACCCTACTCACTGAGCCACAGGCACCACCAGAAACCCAAATGTACCGTGCATTTGTAGCAATACGGGATTGGCTATATAAATTATAGGTCTTCCATATACGGAATTAACTCCTCAACCACTCAAAATTACAGTGTATATGAATGCTGATCTGTGCAAGGTGATTCGTTATATACCAAATTTTTAAAAATTATATCACAAAACCCCATTGCAGTAAATCCCATTTTTAAAAAAGTATTTTGTTTATATAACACACTAAGTCTAGAGACCGTCCTAGATATTTTAAGTCGTTTTAGATGGCAAAGTAATGGGAAGTTTGGATTTTCTTTCTACTAAGATATACGATGATGTTTACTGATGTTTGTTTAGTAAACAAGCATTGCTTTTTATAACAGGAGAGAATGTTTTAATTTTTTTTTAATCTTAGAGGCTTGTGGTGGATCTCTCAGGTGGATTACTGCCAAGTAAGGCAGTTCGTGAATTGTAGAAGACGTTGAGAATATTAGCTGTTGTTCCTGGTGGTTGGTTTCCTAAACTCTGAGCAAACTGTAGCATTCACACCTCCCTTCCAAGACTATGGAAGCAGAGAGAGGAGCAAGGTAGAAGCCACAGTAGCTTAATAACCTGCACCCGTGGACACACACCACGGAAGCATCGTTTTACATACACACATATATAAAAACAGCCTTTTCGAGGTACAGTTCTGAGTTTTGACAAACCATAAGTTGTGTCACCATCACCACAGCCGAGATATAGAAAAGGTCTGTCACCCCCCAGAATTCCCTCTTTCTGCCCCTTTGCAGTCAACCCCCTCCTGCCTCTGTCCCCAGCAACCACTAATCTATTCTTTGTCTTTCTAACTTGCGTTTTATAGGATGTCGTATAACTAAAATCATGGCTGGGTGTGGTAGTCCACACCTGTAGTCCCAGCACAAATCCCAGGATATGAATTGGTTCAAAGCCATGAGGTCAAGACCAGCCTAGGCAACATTGTGAGGCTTTGACTCTGCAAAAAATAAAAAATGAGCCGGGTATGGTGGTGCGCACCTGTCGTCCTAGCTACTTGGGAGGCTGAGGCTGAGTTCTGAGGCCAGCAGTTCAAGGCTACAGTGAGCTATGATCGTGCCACTGCACTCCAGCCTGCATGACAGAGCAAGACCCTGTCTGAAAGAGAGAGAGAGAGAGAAAAGGAGGGGGAAGGGAGGAAGAAGGAAGGAAGGAAGGAGACCGGGAGGGAAGGGGAAGGGAAGGGAAAGGGAATCACAAGCTATGAAGCCTTTGGAATCTGGCTTCTTATACTCAACACAATACATTTGTGATTCTCCGTACCGCACTTACTCTGCTGTAAGGGTGGAAAGTACTGTAATTGATTTATCCCTTTACCTGTTGCAAGAATATTTAGATTGTTACTAGTTTTTGGTGATTATGGCTAAAGCCGCTATAGACATTCACATACAGGTTTTAGTATCAACATATGTTTTCATTTCTTTTGGGCAAATACCTAGGGGTGGAATTGTTGGATTTGCATGGTGAATGTATATTTATCTTTATATAAAATAAAATGACAAAACATAGGTGGTTCGGGCCAGTTCCTCCCACCAGTACCTGACTGTGTAGGGACCTAATGAAATATTGATAACACCATCCTGTCCCATTTGGAACTTTAATGAGCTATGTCAAAGACCCAGTAGAAGCAATTTGTAATCTCTCCTGGACTGATGTTTTGTCTTTTGCCACTTGCTATGGATTCCACCTGCTGGGTAGGCAAGCATGGAAGTAATCATGCGTTGTAAATAGTTCTTAAACGTCAGTAACTTTTAATTAACTCTTTGTTTAATTAGGAAAGTCAAACGTGCAGATGGTAAATAAATAAATGTGCAAAAGGATAGCCAGTGAAAAAACAGGAATTGTCCTCTCAGTCCAGACCTCCAGTCCCTATGCCAGAGATAGCCTCTGTTCTTGTATATACTTCTAGAAATATTCTTGGCATTTAACGATGTTTTTTTTTTTTTTCTTTTGGAGACAGTCTCACTATGTCACCCTTGGTAGAGTGCCGTGGCATCACAGCTCATGGCAACCTCAAACTTTGGGGCTTAAGCAATTTTCTTACCTCAGCCTCCCAAGTAGCTGGGACTACTGGCGCCCTGCCTCAACATCGGGCTATTTTTTTGTTTGTTTGTTTAGCAGGCCTAGGCCGGATTCGAACCCCCCAACCCCAGACCAGCACCCTAATCACTGAACTATGGGTGCCCAGCCATAATGATGCTTTTTAATGCTGCTTCTAGATGTTCTCTTGGTAATCCAAGCAATACATGATTACAGTTGTCAGGATCATTATGAAATTATCGAGTAATCTTAGACTTGTCATAACTCATATCAGGGTCCTCGGTCACCTTCAAGGACCCATTGGCCACCTGACATTGGATGTCACACGTTCCACTTCTGCACTTTTCTGTGGCTGGTCAGTAGCTTCCATCAGATTCTCAAAAGGGTCTGTGCACCAAAAACACAAACAGAAAAGCAAGAACCATAGCTAGGAGTTATGAGAAGCAGGCTTTTACAGATAATTGCTGGATGAATGTGTCATTAGCAGGCATAAATGTGTAATTAGCTGTCATTCAGAATGTGTAAGTTCCAAATTTATGTATCATGGGTCCATGGTTTAGGGTTGGAAGCTGGCTGGGCCACTGATTTAACAGTTTTGTCCTGGACTGAGAGGACCCAGGCCTGACCAACCCAATAGAGGTGAAGTTCATGGGCATCTGCTGTCTGCCTGTGCATGTGTGTATCCTGACTCATCGTGTGGGGGGGGGAAGTACGTTAGCAGCTTTAGAACGCCTATATTCCCCTGCCCACTTACTGAGAACTTCCCACAGAGGGGGGTACACAGACTTACTTCCTACAAGAGGGGTTTGGGCTGAAAAATATTCAAGAAGCATTTAGGGAAATTCCTGGGAAGCAGAGTCATATCTGGTTGGGGATAAGAGTTGCAGGTGTTTGGGGATTCTTGATGGGTGGGGGATGGCAAAACAACCAAGCTTTCCCATCACCAAGCTTTGCCTATATTAAATCATTTGTTCAGCAGTTCTCCGACAAATAGGGAACCTGAGCTAGCTATTGTGCAAACTATCCCACATCCCAGGGACTTAAGACACTCTGGTCACAGTTTCATGTGTCACAGTCACATAGGGATCCAGGCTTCAGCGCTTTCTCCCCAAGGGCTCGGTGAGCTAGTAAATGGTGGAGCTGGGATTTGAACCCAGCCACTCTGGTTCCAGAGTCTGTGTTCTCAACCATTACATGATGGGGAGAAACAGGAATATTGGCTTTTAACTAGATTTATGTGGTATGTAATCTCGGAACTGGGAAGTGGCAGAGAACCTTGGATTCTGGAAAATATTTGCTCCCTGTTGCCAAAGAAATCAAGCTCTTCCTCCTAAGGCTTGAGATGGGTAAATCTGAGAGACATTTTTGCTTGGCCTTTAGGTGAGAATTTTCAGGTTCAGCACATGACATTGAGAGCCTGCCCTCCACCCCAATACATCAGCTATGTTGTTGCCCAGTATTTGGGTCTTTGCTAGCAAATATCGCCCCTCCAAAACTAATTACCCCCCGCTGGTGCTCACGACAGGGAGGAGGTTTCAGTAAATCTTAGCAAGCTGGTTAAAATGTTTTATTTTTCCCCAGTTGAAATAATCTTCTTGCAACTCAAAGGTCTAGAAAATCAACTGTGGAACATTCAAACAGGGGACATCACATGGCCATTTCATTCAAAGTTGTGGTAACAGAGAAGTCTTTGAAAGAAGTCACAGGAAGGTGATTCTAATCTGCTAGTGTAAAAAAACAGTTGCAAAACTTGGACCATTTTCTGTTTCCAAAAATATATACAGAGAATAAACATTGGAAGAACATTTACTACAGTGTTTCCAATGACTATCACCAATAGATTACAAAAGATTTTTATTCTGTCTCTCTTTTCTAACCTGTACTTTCTAAATTTCCTACAGATGTTACTTTGTAATCTGTAAGTAACAGATTTCAAATCCTAGCCCTAAGGACTTCAGTGACCTTGGGCCATTGCTTAATCACTCCAAATGGGGAGAGAACGGTTTGAGGATTCCCTTAAGATTAAACTATAAAAAGTACTTAGGACATAAGATATGCTCACTACGTTTTTAGGAGGTGTTACCATCATAATTATTTTTGAAAATCTTTCCCTTATGATGAGCTCACTCCAAATCGAAACCAGCTACATCTGATGTCAGAATGCCTGAGATTATGGACCCATGAGCAGGCCATTCCCCACACCTCCACCACCATCACCACCCTCCCTCTCCCCCACCCCCCAGGGGCAGGGTAGAGCCCAGTGATTTGGCTACTGCTTCTGAGCATTAATCAGAGTTGCTCTGGCTGATGCCTGGTTTCTGTCTTCCTCATAAGGAAATAAATCAGTGTTCTGGACATCATTGGTTAAAAGTGTGGATTCTGAAGTCAGACTGCCTGGGTGTCCTATCTATTAAATGGGGAGAATAATAATGCCACCTTCCCCGGGGTTGGGGTGAGGCTGAAATGACATTGTGTTTGTGAAGCCTCAGGTGCCTCCACAAATGCTATAAGGTTCATACATATAATGTTAAGTCTCAGAAATTCATATAACATAACATTAACCATTTTAAACCGTGGCATTTAGTACACTCACAGTGTCGGGCAGCTGCCACCTCCATCCAGTTCTGAAACATTTCATCACCCCAGAAAGAAACCCAGTATCCATTAAGTGATGACCCCATGCTCCCCCGACCCCCACCCCAGCTACCAATGTGCGTATAAGTCAGTGGCATTAAGCTCATTCCCCATGTCCTGTGACCCTCACCTATATCTTTTTGCCTCTACTTCATCCCCAAAAGAAATAGAGGCAGTTTTTTTAATGCCAGTGCAAGTGGTTCTCAAACTTCAACCCTTGTATTGGAATCCTCTGGGTTGGCTGGGTGGGGGTTGGTAAAACACAGATTGCTGCCTGGTTCAGTGGGTCTGTGGGGGCGGGGCAAAGATTTGCTCCTGGGTAATCTGATGCCAATGGTCGGGGCCACTCCCGGAAACCTCTACTTAGATCCAAAGGTCTACAGGACCGAGTGGACAAGGCATCATTTAGGTTCAGTCCAGGAAGTCAGGCCACTGTGACCAGTGGGAAAAGGGCTTTTGTAGGAATTAGGAATTGGATCGTAGGGTTTGGAGGACATTTGCAGGAACCCATGGGCCCATCTGCCACCACATCTAACCACAGTGACCTCCAGGGCGTGGCTGCTGCTGCTCCTTCCCTTCCACCTCCCAAACTTTCACAAATTCCTCTTTTGGCCAATTCTAACCCAGAACAGTGAGGGAAGGGGATTCTGGGAGAAGACTTCCAGCTTAGTGGAAGTGACAAGCATGAGCTACCTGTCACAGAGAGGAATCAGTCCTTGCTGCAGAACCACCTCCCTGAGCCCACAGGCAGTTTCTGGGGCTCTGCTGGGGGTTCCCCAACTTTCCTGGCAGACACCTCCTGGTAGGCACAGATATGGCCCAACCCAGAAACCCTCCACTCATCAGTTGAATCAGATCCCATTAGGGAACTTAATAAAAATAAATTCCCAGGCCCCAGGCCCGCTGAGTCAGATTCCAACCAGCAGTGGGACCCAGGAGTCTGAATTTTTAACAAGCTCTTAAATGATTCAGGTCTCCAGCAAAGGTTGAAACTTCTGACACACGGAAAAGAAAGTGGGCGCTGGGGCCGGACGGAAGAATTCTGGTTCCACTACTTATTAGCTTTATGATCTTGGGCAAGTGACTTACCCTTTCTCATCTGATATTATTTGCAGGCATTCCCCCCAGTCTGCGATTTGGCTGGCTCTCTGTGCCAACTTCAATTAGACATTTTTCAATGGAAAATTCCAAAAATGAACAATGGCTACATTTTAAATTGTGTGCCGTTCTGAGATGTGTGATGAAATGTCACACTGTCCTACTGTATTCTGCCCAGGATGGGAGTCCTCTCAGTGGGTCCACACCTGCCTGTTAGTTACTTCGGAGCCTCTGGATTATCAGATCAAAAGCCATATGGTATAGATAGGGCTCAGCTCTATCTGGTTTCAGGAATCTGCTGGGGGTCTCGGAACGTATCCCCTGTAGATAAAGAGGGAGGATTACTCTCATCTGTAAAATGGGCATAATGCCCCACTCCTCACAGAAGGTAGTAGGGACTAAGTGACATCAGTGCGTATCAAACTTCTCGTGTGTGAAATATTACTGCGTTACTCCAGTTAGCAACTGCGCCTGGACTTGCCGGGGAGCAGGTCACGTGACCCAGAGTCTCCGCCCCTTACTAATCCGGGAGCAGGTCACGTGGCCCAGAGTCTCCTCCCCTTACTAATCCGGACCTTACCTTGATCGCCATCCTAGGTTGTTTTCCTGACATCATGAAAAGCAGACTTACTTTTCTGCATTTCATTCCAAGCATTGTTTTATATAAATACCATTTGCTTATTTTTTTCTTTAGGCAATTTTCACAAACTCCATCTTAATACAAAAAGCAAAAGACTTCTGTCAGTGGAAGTTCACAGGGTCTAGGACACCAGCCATATACACTTGAACTGGCAGGTTCAAACCTGGCCAGGGGCTGCCAAACAACAGTGACAACTGCAACAACAACAAAAAGCCGGGCGTTGTGGCGAGTGCCTGTTGTCTCAGTTACTCAGGAGGCTGAGGCAAGAGAATTGCTTGAGCCCAGGAGTTTGAGGTTGCTGTGAGCTGTGATGCTATGACACTCTACCGAGGGTGACATAATGAGACTCTGTCTCAAAAAAAAAAAACCTTCTGTCAAGACTTTTCCAACTCCCATCCCTACTTTATCTAAATACACCTTTTTTTTTTTTTTTTTTTTCAGTTTTTGGCCAGGGCTGGGTTTGAACCCACCACCTCCAGCATATGGGGCCAGAGCCTTACTCCTTTGAGCCATAGGCACCGCCCAAAATACACTCTTTCTTAAACCTGGAATGTTTGACATCTTCACCACATGCTGAGGGTGTCCGTAACTGTCTTTCTTTTTATGTTTGTCATTGAGACTTTCAGTGGGACCCTTGTGGTCTGCATTGCTAGAACAAGCTACTTTTCCAAGAAAGCAGGTTCGAAGGTTTAGTAATGCCTACTCCTCAGTGGGTCACAGCAGGGCCTCCAGGGCCAGCCCATCTGATAAAGGGACTGTTAACTGTCTTTTGAGACAGGGTCTTGCTCTACCACCCTGGCTGAAGTGAAGTGGCATCATAGCTCAAGGCAACCTCAAACTCCTGGGCTCCAACAATCCTCCTGCCTCAGCCTCCAAGTAGGCTGGGGCTACAGGCACACACCACAATACCTGGCTTTTTTTTTTTCTTTTAGATGGGGTCTCACTGTGTTGCCCAGGCTGGTCTCAAACTCCAGGGCTGAAGCAATCCTTCTGCTTTGGCCTCTCAAAGTGCTAGGATTACAACATGGGCCTCTGTGCCCTGCCTAGAGCATTAACTTTGAAGTGTGCTTTTAAAGATATCCCAAAGCAAGCAAAAGCAACAATGAGGAAAACAGAAATGTTTGCAGTTCAACTGGAAGGAAGAGTGATTTCAATGATCAGCTATCAGCATTAGGCAAATGCTCAAAGACAAGCAAGCCTGGGGCATCTCTGAATGGCGTGCAGAGTTCTGCACCTTGGGCACACCTCTGTAGCTTTCACTGACATAATCCCATTATTTTACTACATCCATCTCAACTCTGAGATTTTTCAACCTGGAGACCTATGTGATCATTCATTATTTGATGGCTTAAACAACAGGAAATTATTTTCTTACAGTTCTGGAGGCTAGACCGTCTAACATTGAGATCCAGTGGGGTTTAGCTTCTAGTGAGGACTCACTGCCTGGCTTGCAGACGGCCGTCTTCTTGCCTTGCCCTCCCATGGGCCTTTCCTTGGTACATGAGTGAGGGGGGAGAACATGAGCAAGCTCTCCGTTGTCCCTTATTGTAAAAGCACTAATCCCATCTGGCCACGATGGCCTCATCTAACCCTAATTGCCTTCCTTAAAACCCATCTCCTAACACCATCATACTGGGGGTTAGGACTTCCATCTTTGAATTTTGTGTGGACACAATTGTTCAGTCTGTAACAGAGCCATCCTCTAAGTTGCTGAGGCTAAGATTCTTTGTCTCCTTCATCTCTCTCAGTCCAATCAAATCCATCACAAATTCATCTCCATTTGTCAGCTGTGAACCTGGACTAGGACAGTCATCTCCTAACCGGCTCCCTGCTGCCCCTCTATCTTGTGCATCCTCCAGGGTTGTTTCTGCCTCAGGGTCTTTGCACTCACTACCACCTTTGCCTGGGACTCCCTCACCACCCCATCCTGCTCTGCTCCTACCTTTCCATCTCAGCTAAAATGTTGCTCTCTCTAAATGCCCTTTCTTTTCTTTTCTTTTTTTTTTTTTTTTGAAACAGAGTCTCACTATGTTGCCCTCAGTAGAGTACTGTGGCATCACAGCTCACAGCAACCTCAAACTCTTGGACTTAAGTGATTCTCTTGCTTCAGCCTCCCAAGTAGCTGGGAACACAGGCGCCCGCCCCAATGCCTGGCTATTTTTTTTGGTGCAGTTGTTGTTTGGCTGGCCCAGGCTGGGTTTGAACCCACCAGCCCCGGTGCATGTGGCCAGCACCCTAACCACTGAGCACGGGTGCTGAGCCACTAAATGCCCTTTCTTAATCACCTTGTCTCATGAACCAGGCTCCAACTTTACTCTTTTTTTTTTTTAGAGACAGAGTCTTACTTTGTTGCCCTCAATAGAGTGCCGTGGCATAGCTGGGACTATAGATGCCTTCCACAACACCCAGCTATTTTTTTGTTGCAGTTTGGCCGGGGCTGGGTTCAAACCCCCCATGCTTAATATATGGGGTCCGTGCCCTACTCACTGAGTCACAGGCGCTGCCCCACCTTTACTCTTATTCCGTTTTCTTTTCTGCAAATCTTTTGATAATCTGTCCCTTTACTTGTATGTCCCTTTCAGGAGAAGAGGAGCCTCATAAGAAAAGGGCTTTGCCTTGTTCACTCCTGTGTCCATCATGCCTAGAGTGGCTCAGTGAACGTGTTGGAATGAATGAATGAAGTCAACACAGATTTGTTGAGATTTTATGTGGACAGTTCTAGAAGGATCTTAGAGAAATATAAACATGACCATAGGCAGTAATAACTTTAGAAGGATAAAGCAGGAATGAAACCTGCTCCTTCCAGTTTTCTTTAAATGGCCAGGAGCAATTGGCACCACCAAGGACAGAAGTCAGAGGAGGGAGCCACTTCCTGCTGGCTGTGGTAGGAGGCTCCTGAGAGGAAGTGGAGTAGAGATGGATGTGGAAGCAGGTGTGGCCTCCAGAATAGGTGGTGGAGGGGAGAAATCCAAGGCAGGGAGACTTGCGGGTATGCAGAGGATGGAGGACAGACCCAGGGCCGTTTCCCCTCTTGAGTATGTCCCTAACATCATGCTGATCTCCCTCCTAGGAGAGAACATGTTTTATCCATGCTGGTATCACTGGTGCCCAGTATGGTGTCCTGCACAAAGAACGCGGGCATAGAATTAGGGTTGGATGAGGAGTTGGGACTTTATCCTGAGGCTATAAGGGACTGCTTTCTTTTTTTTTTCTTTTTTCTTTTTTTTTTGAGACAGAGCCTCAAGCTATTCCCCTAGGTAGAGTGCCATGGCATCACAGCTCACAGCAACCTCCAACTCATGGGCTCAAGCAAGTCTCCTGCCTCAGCCTCCCAAGTAGCTGGGACCACAGGCGCCCACCACAACGCCTGGCTATTTTTTGGTTGCAGCCATCATTGTTGTTTGGCGGGCCCGGGCTGGATTAGAACCCGTCACCTTAGGTGTATGTGGCTGGTGCCTTAGCCACTTGAGCCACAGGCACTGAGCTAGGACTCCTTTCAAGTTCTGATAGACACAGTGACTTGAGGGCTGCTCCAGGGACAGCAACAGCCTTGGAGAAGCTGGTTATTATTGTAATCAACCAGGCCTGAGAGGTAGGCAGGAGATGGGCAGGCACAGGAAGAATCACTGAAAAGAAACGTTTGGGGAAGATGCAGCAACAAGTTTGGGGAGCAGCTGAACGTGGATGTGAGCAAGAGTTGCAGGTGCATGTGTCTGAGAGGAGCTAGCAGGAGATAGATGGTAAGGGGAGTCTGGTCAGATGCAAGACAGCAAGGAGTAGTGGGGCCTGTGGCAAAGTGGAGAGCAGGCCCCTTCCATGGGACGGAGCTCTGATTCACCACCATATGCTTGCTACATGTGAGAATTTAGGCCAGAGTTGCCAGACTTTCCAGGGTTGCACATGAGCTCCCCCATGTTCTCACTATGCAGCCGCTCCATATTACACAAAATAAGAAACACTTCTCAGGCCAAACAGGACACTTCCATGGGCTGGATGCAGTCCTTGGGCTGCCATTTGAGAGTATGTACGTGATGGGGGGCAGAGTGGGGAGGGGAGAGAATGCCCAAAGTCACAGAGATTTCAAGCCCAGGCCACCAGGAAAATGATATGTCCTTACACCAAACCCAGGAAGTGAGGAGATGACAGGAGTTGGGAATAGAAGACATCAAAGTGATGTGGCTGGTCACTGACAAGAGAGGACAAAACCCACCTCATCCTGGGGAAGAAACTGAATTCCAAAGGCAAATGGTTCAAGGACTGTAGGGAGGGCCCGTGTGTGTGGTGAGGTAGGAGGCAACTAGTGGTCGAGCCTTAGAGAGTGAGTTGTAGAATATTTCCTGGGTTGGCCGTGGTCCCCAGAAGCAGCGAGAGGAAGCCCAGTGCTGTGGCAGTAATAACTGGCATCACGTTACATGCTCTACCCACACCAGCTCCTGGTGCCTTTGGCAACTGCATAGAGAGATGCTACTTCTTAGTAAACCTTTTTATGGCCCAACTGAAATAACACACTCGGATTCATTCAACCAGGAAGGAAATAGTGCAGCTGGCAGTCGAACCTAGGACCTCCTAACTCCAACCAGAACTTGTAGCCCAGGCTCAATAATGCCTCCCTTGCAAAGATATTAGAACTTGGCTGAGTTGACCACCAGGCCACATGAAGTCTGGGGGGCTGGAGACCTGGATGGCCAGGAGGGAGCCTTGCTAGGTGAATGGGGTGGGGGCAGGGAATTCCCCGGGCAGAGCTGGAAGGCATCTTGGTGGACGAATAAAGCAGCAAAGTGCCTCTCACCTATAATCCTAGCACTTTGAGAGGCAGAGGTGGGAAGATTGTTGGAGGCCAGGAGTTCCAGACCAGCCCCAGTGAGATCTTGTCCACTCAAAATAGAAAAACTAGTTGGCCTGGTAGGTGGTGGCAGGCGCCTGTAGTGCCAGAGACTTGGGAGGCTGAGGCAGGAAGATTGCTCAAGCCCAGGAGTTAGAGGTGGCAGTGAGCTATGATGACACCACTACACTCAAGACTGGGTGACACAGCAAGACTCTGTCTTAAAAAGAAAAAAAAAAATGGTTCCTTTAACTTGCCCCTGTTCCTCCCTGGCCCAGTTGCCCACTGTGGCTTTTTCAAGACTTAACGCCCCCATGGGTCTTCCCACCCCAGCGGTCTCCACATCCTCACACTCAGCTTCCTCTCTGGGCTCTTCCTGGGTCCACACCCCAGCATCAGGGTTCTGAAGCTTTAGTGAGCATCAGGATTATTCAACTGGCCTGAAGAAGATCCTGGGTCCACCCTAGATCTTGATTCTGTAAGTTCCTAACGGAGCCCAAGAATCTACATGTTTAGACAACCAGGCCCCTCGGTAAGGCAGGACCTCCAGAGATCTGCAGATAACAGCAGAGTTTCACATCCCTGTTCACTGTGCATCCTCACCCCATCTGCTATTCAGCCTACGTGGCCACCCCCCTCTATTCTCCTCATATACTGGTGCGGCCGGTGCACCCACTTTACAGATGAGGAAAGTGAGGCTCGGAAAGGTGAATTCACTTGCCTGAAGCCACCAGACAGATCTGAATTCTTATCACCACTGATTCTAACCACTTTGCTCTACTGCCTCTGCTAAATTGGCATTGCCGGGCCAGAGGACCCTGGTGGAGTTGAGAGGAAGGCCTGTGAATGGTGTCTGTAGACTCCAGGGGAAGGAGATGTGGAACCTGGTTGAAGCATCAGCAGCCAGAACTCTCCTTGTGTTATCTCCGTGGACGTCTAGCCCTGGTGTGAACAGCTGCCATCAGTCAGGATAAACCACCCAGAATCAGTTCAGCATTCAAAGCTAAACATCAATCAAAATGTGGAATGGCTGAAGGACCGTTCATCCAGAAAACTGATATCTCTGTGACCCACGAAAGGTCTTATAACCTCCAGGGATTTCTCATCTGGACAGAGAGGGCTTAGAAAGAGCAGAAGGGGGAATCCCACCCCAAATGGGCACCTGCAACATCTGGAGAGATGGTTAAAAGAGATATTTCTGCCCATGACCTAGCACCCCCCTCCTGGGTATTTATTAGGAGAATGGCAAACAGCTGCCCCCGCAGACTGGTACACAAATGCTCAAAGCAGCAAAGGAGGACGCAGCTTGGATGTTGCGCAGCCTGGGAACAGGGAAACGGTGATCTAGCCACGCACAGAACAACTCAGCAAGTTAAAGGAACTCTGAACACAGGCGACACCACTGGTGAGCAAAGGACACAAACGGAAGAGCACATACGGGGCAGTCCCGGACGTGTCTCCCATTCTATCTGGGCGGCAGTTCCATGGATGTGTACAGTTACCAAAAGCCACTCACCTGCCCTCCAAGGGCTGTGCCTTTTACTGTATAGACACTATGTCTTAAATCAAAGAGCAGATGCTCCCAGGCCTGGCAACTGAGAGCCAGCAGGCCTCGGGTGGGTCCCAGGGGTACAGAGAGTGCTAATGCCCAGCCTGGGGGGGGCACTGCCAGCTGCTAATTGTTAAAGTCTCTTCTGGCCAGGACAGTTGAGCCTCTGCAGATGGCGAGCACTTACTGTTAGTCTGTTTTTAAGCATAAACTTAATTGGGGTCAAAGTCTGGCCCCAGGGCTGTCTCCTGATCGTCGGCAAGACCAGCTCTAAGCTAAGGACAAAGCGCCCTCAGTCACTGGGTAGATCCTGGCCATGTGCCGGGCATCACAGGGCCAGCCATGCTGGGAACAGAGGGCAGAACTCGCTCACAGGGCTGTAGATGTCCGCCAGGTGCTGGGCCTCAGGCAGAACCAGACGGGCCCTCTCTGGGCTTTGTCTCCCTGGCTGCCCTCCAGGTAATAATGATTTTGGATGTGTGCTGAAGAGCTCTGTGCCATAGACACTATGCTGGTTGTTTTGTGTACGTGGTTTGTTTTACGAGAGGCTGCTACGGGCAGTTCTTAGTTCCTGGGACTCAGTGTTCCCAACACCCCCATCATTAGCTGTGCATCCTGGCACAAGTGACTTAACCTCTCTGAGGCTCGACTCCTCATCTATAAAATGAAGATGGCAGTCCTTCTTCTCTCACAGAGCCTGTGGTATAGACAGCACTTGGTAAATACTGGCTATTACTATTGTCTAATTGAATCCATACAATAACCTTATGGGCAAGGTGCTACTCTTATCCCCAAAGCAAAAACTGAGGGTCAGAGATGTCACATCCCTCTCCCAAGGTTTCATAGCCAGGAAATGGAGCATCTGGAATTGAAACACAGGCCTGCCTAACTCCTGACTCTGTTCCCTACACCACTCTGATGTCAGCTTTGTGGGACAGGGCTCAGTACAGAAGACCCCTGTGGACTGGAGAAAGAATCTGTCGCTGGTTGAGTCGGAGACCCGTCCTGTGTGTGCTGGTGCCAAAAGTGACTCCAAATTCCTCTTCTACCAGCTGCGGGACCTTGAACAAGTTAACTGCCATGTGCCTCGGTTTCCTCAGTTTTAAAGTGGGAGGGCTAATACTAACTGTAAAAGGCCACTACGGGCTGAAACGCACCAGCCAACAGGTGTAAGGCACACAGAAAGGCGCCGTGCCCACCATGTGGCTGTCCTACTCTGTCAGCTGATATTTCCTGTCTTCTGTGAGGTCACACTTCTCTCTGGGTCCTTGATTGAGCTGGGGGGAGGCTCCAGATGCAGCAGGGTGAGACATTGTCCGCCATGCCTTTGAGGAAGTGACAGGATGGTCTCCAGGTGCCCTGTGACAACAGGTATAGCAGAAAACCTTTTTGAACCGTATCCAGGGAATCTTAACATCTAAAATTAAACCATCTCTTGGATTCTTTTATTTAAAAAAACCCAACGCCACATTCTCAGACCTCGGTTCCTAACCGTCTTGTTTTGCTTACTCTGATGGGTGAGATTCAGGCTGACAGCGGCTGTCAAGTCTGAGTGGACGGTGGACCTCTAGGGCACGGCCCCAGCTCTCAGATCCCGGGGTGCTGCTGTAGCAGGTGTTTGACCAGACCAGGCCCAAGGTGAACAAACAACGCTTCTGTTGTTTATTTTGTGTGCTTGGTTTGTTTTTCTGTTTTTTTTTTTTTTATTTTTGCCTATATCTTGGGAACCACAGAGTGGGTTTCTCAAGGAACTGCATTTCCTTGGGGTTGAAAACAAAATTAAAAGGTGAACCTTCAGACTGTGATGTCCAACTGCCTGCCCGAAACTCCATGAGGACTAGCTTATAAACTAAAAAACGTGTGACCACTCCAGGCTGAATGCAGAATGACAAGCACATCACGAGACCCTTCTAGAGTCAAATCCTTGCTCCCTTCTCAGCCACATGACCTTGAGAATGCATCACTCTGCCTCTCTGGGTCTGTTCCCTCCTTGGTGGCATCCACCCTGTGGGACTGTTCTGAAATCAAGCAGTCAGGTCTTAGCACAGTGCGTGGCACACAGGACACACTCGGTTAACATCAGCTCTCTTGATAATCAGCACACTGGGACCATTCTAAATGGATTTGTTCAAGCTCTGGGTCTCATGCCAGGAGGCTGTGTGATCTTTGGCAAATTACTTAACCTCTCTGAGCTTAGAGTTCTTCATTTGCAAAATCTAGGCCCTGTGTTCTCTGTGTAGAGCATTGTCCTGAGGATTAAATTCAAGCAGGTAACTACCTAAGGCAGCTTGGTGGGAGGGAGAGGACAGATAGGAAGGGTTACAGAAGGAAGTGCTAGGTCCTCTAAGATGAAGGGATTATTTACCGGGCGACTGTGAGGAGGGCAGGCCAGGCCGGCCCAACAGAGGGCACAGAAATCCATCGACTATTCCTTAACTTGAGTAGCCCCCGCAACTTCCCTGTGGACTTGTTTTCTATCTGGAGGTAAAATGGTTTCTATCAACAGTCTTTGAAACATACGGAATATACAGACTTTGCTTAAACATTCTGAACACAAGATATAATTTACCCAAAAAAGCGCATGAAGGGATAATGATTCCCCAACAGCAGAACTCTTTACTTGGTAGAAGCCTTCACTAGGAAGTTCTTTTCAATGTCAAGCGTCCCTCCCGTGTGTGATACGCTCCTTGATTTAACCCTGTGTGGTAAAATGTGCACTCATGGGAGTGAAATCACTCTCCTGGCACAGCCCCTCTGCCCCCGCCTATTATCAGCAATGAAACCTTATGTCATGCCTCATCTGTAAAGTGGAGAAAGTCACACACAGTATCTGTCTCACCTCAGGTAACAAAGGTGGCATAGGGTGCATGAATGATAAACACGATAATAACCTGTAAAGAAAACTCACTGCCATGTCATAAGGTTTCAGTACCAGGCAATATAGATGTCTAGCATTCATTTTGGTAATATTTGCTGAGTACCTTTATGTGTCTGGTGCCATCTGCCCGCTACCTACCTTCCTAGCACTCACATAGAGCTTCACAGCATAAAGCAACAGGATGATCGTGAGTTGTGATTGTAGCTACCTCCCAAACCAGTAGGATGCTAAGATAGGGAGTTACATGGGCCACTGCTTGCAAATGTCTGGCTTGGAAAGCCTCACCATGGAGGTCATATTTAAGTGCCAGCTGTCAAGGAGCTGACAATGACGATGACGGGGAGCAGGAATGACTTTCAGGGGCACATACCTCAGCTCTGGCTGCGACCCAGCAGGCCCAGGATGGTCCTGAACATCTGCATTTTTCTAACCAGCTCTCAGGGCTGCTGTGAGCTACTGTCCATGGCCCCAACTGTGAGTGGCCAGGGTCTAGAGTAGTGATTTTCTTTTCAGATTTTTTTTTTTTGAGACGGAGCCTCAAGCTATCCCCCTGGGTAGAGTGCCATGGCATCACAGCTCATAGCAACCTCCAACTCCTGGGCTCAAGCGAGTCTCCTGCCTCCGCCTCCCAAGTAGCTGGGACCACAGACGCCC